>JANAVB010021480.1:0-40934 GCA_029216955.1 Iris pallida
CAAGTTTGAAATAGGAGATAAGACTAGGTTCAATGACTTATTGTAACACCCTGTGTTTCTGAAAATTAGGGATTTTTGACCAATTTATTATTTTATTATTTATTAGTGGTATTTTAGTCATGGTATGATTTTCTGGTGATTTTAGTTAAGTTAAACCATTTTCTAAGTCATGACTTATGACTTTGTGATTTTGGTTAGTATAACTTAGTGTAAACCCTAGTTTTTTCTAACCTAGAAGTTGCCATGACCATGAGAGCTTAGCCATAGGCTTAGAACACCAAATTAGTGATTTTTGGCCTAAGGGGTATTTTGGTAATTTTCTAGGATTTGTTTGGAATTATTGGGATTAATGTGTTTTAATATATTATATTCATTGTAGTGTGTCATGAGAGCCTTAAACCTAGCTTACCCAAATCTAGAGGTTAGTTCCTAACCTAGAAACTAAGAGGATTAGATATTTCATGGTAGTCAAAGCTATACAAATATCTAGATATTTATTTTAGGATATTTTGCTACAAACACTCAAAATATCTTCAACCTTTTCACCAAGTCTTTGCCTTAACCTAGAAGGAAACCCAAGGACACCCCCCCCCCCCCCTTGTCTTGGCCGGCCATAGGGCACCCCCCTAGCAGCCACCCTTCTATATAATCTCATTTCATTCATTCATGAAGATTTTATATGAATTTTAATCCTAGAAAAATACCCTTTACTTCAAATTCATATCTCACTCTTTAGAGGTCCAAATCACCTCTAGTTTCTTGCATTGGGTTCCTACAACCTAGAGGGTGCTAAGGGAGGCTAGCAAGTTGGACACAAGGACTTGGACACACCCATAAGTGGACTTGGACACCCCCCTCATTTATTTGAGTTTTCAAGGATTTTGCACATATAGGTAAATGTCTCTAAACCATATTAATATTGTAATTTTTCTTCATGAATGCATGCATATAGGTGTATACTAGCTGTGGGTAAAGTTTGGTGGAATCTAGGAATTGTTTGTGGTGTCGTATCGGACACGTATCCTACATATATAAACCCTAATATTGCTCACTGTTTGCACACTGTCACAGTATAAAACACACACTGTTTTGTAAATGTTTTTGAACCAAAACCTAGCCTAGATAACCCTAAACCTAACCCTAAACACTGAGCACAAATTGGGTTGTGTCGTGTCCAAAATTTGGACACGAAGCTCTCAGTTTCAACACTGTCTGGACACTGCACAGTACACAAAATGTGCCCTGCTACCACAGTATCCAAACACACTCTACACGCCACTTGGACACGTCAAAATTGACACACGACACGGGGCATTGACTGACAGGTCATCCCCAAAAATTGGGATGACCTCGTGTCGTGTCGGACACGGAATCGTCCCCGCAAGGGTCGCGCACTGCACTGCCAGAGCACATTTCAAGCGTGTCGTGTCGCACGGACACGCCACGTGGACACCTCGTAATGACACCATCGTGTAGCCCTTCATGTGGCGTACACGTGGAACGAGCACGTGGTGCCTCGTGTCCTGTGTCACGAGCACGAGGCACGTGACTCACCGCACGACGCTGTCTGAAACAGTGTGTAATAGTCGAGTTTCCTCGACTGATACGTGTCTCGTGTCGACTCTGTGAGACACGTGGACACCGTGCAGACACACTGACACATACCCCTAGACCTACCCTACCTACTGACACGACCACGAAGACACGAGGACGTGTGTGTCGTGTCCTAGGGCTAGCTGCACGCGTGCACGACGCTGTGCACGCGTGGGTGTATCAGGAATTTACCCGAGTCGTGTTTTCTTGTGTTTGGACACGATAAATCGTGTCGTGGTGTCGTTTCAGTATCCTAGGACACTAGTATATGTGCGGGGTGTCAGTTACCAACCCTTAGATGCGAGCCTTAGCTCGTTGGGTTGCGTGTATTTCGTTTTTTCCCCATATCGAGTGCACAGTGCAACAGTTCACTGTTTTGGGATAATTTTCCAGTTTTGAAAATCGAATGTGTTTAATCCATTGTACTATGTATATTAGTACGTATATATATATTATATGTATAAGTGTGTGTAGGTGAGGTTTGAGTGAAATTGGTTGTGTGTAGGTGTAGTTGTGTGTGTGTATACATTATGTACATATGATGTATGTATGTGGTGTGTGTGTGTGTGTGTTCTGTGGGGGTTCCTGTCTCAGGAAACCTGAGATACCCCCCCTGTCTACTGTTCCTCTCTCTCCCTCACTGTCCCACTCTCTCTCATTCTTCTCTCTCTCCCTTTGTCTCTCTCTCCCTTGTCTCTCTCTATATATATGATTATATATAATATATATAGGTTTGTTATATATATATATGTATATATATATATATATATATATATGATATATATATTGTATTAGATATATACATAGTGCTATTTTATATATATATGTGGGGTTGGGTATTATATAGTGTATTCCCATATTGGTATATAGTTAGGCCCTATAAATATATATATAGATATATATGTATTACTAGCTATAGGGCTATATGAAAACCCTATGACTAGCAATGGCCTATGGCCAAGAGCATTGGCCCATGGCTTGGGGCTAACCCTAAAGACCCAAAACCCTTTGTGTTGACCCTTGTTGACTGAAAGTTGACCAAAGTCAACATTAGGTCAAGATTGACCTAGCTTAACCTAGTTTGACTTAAACTAACCTAGAATGACTAGGAATGACCTAAATCAACTAGTTTGACTAGTTTGACTAAAACCCTAACTAGTTTAACTAGTGTTGACCTAGCTTTGACTTAGAGTTGACCATTGTTGACCATGGTTGACTAAAGTCAACTATTGGTCAAACCATGACCTAATTGACCTAATAAATGACTAGTTCAACTAGTCTGACCCTATTTGACCTATTTATCCTAACTGACTAGTCTTTGTTTGACCAATGACTTAGTTGGTCTAAGTTTGATCTAGACTTGATCCAGATTGATCATGTTGGCTAGTATTGACTAGTTTGATTAGAGTGTTGACCAGGAGTTGACTTAAACCTAGATTAAACTTGTTTGACCTTGTTTGATCTTGTTTGACCTTATTTGACTTAGTATGACTTCCTGTGACTTAGTTTGACTATTAGAGTTGACCAAGAGTTGACTTTTGACCAGTTTGACCTAGAATCATGTAGTATGCATTGTATATTTATTTTTACTATTGTGGATACATTGTGACCTGTGTTGCTCTGACTAGGAGCCACACACCTCTCCTCAGGCAGTATATCTTCTTCAGACATTCAGTTATCAGGCGAGTACATTCTCTGACCGTTTCATATTGCCAGGATTTATATTCTTGCTCTAGCTTACTTTACTTGATGCTGACACGATTGTTATCACGGATTGGTACTATATGGATCTTTTCATGAGATGTTATCCCCCTCGGGAGCATCAGGTACTTTTGTCATGTGTGTTTCACTTACATCATGTATCTCATGTTTCTATTTTCATGTATCTTCATGTATCAGCTAGTGACTACTCTCATGATCACCGAGCCTCCATGAATCTTCATGAATCACTCACGTATCACCCAATTATGGGCTTATCACGAATCTTAACATAACTTGAACGGATCCTTGTGTATTGATTGGGGATGGGGGAGTGGAAATAGTCATGTGGATATTACCCCAGTAGCTGTAGTCATGAATCACTTCTAGCTGTAGTCATGAATCTCCTATGCCATTCACATGCCTATATTTTACTCTGACTCACTAGTCACTGCTAGTTCTCTATATACAGTAGATATTTCCTTTACAGCTATCTCTTTTGCTACATGTATCTTCCTTCAGCAGTTCCTGTATTTTACTCTATTGCATGCTTTATATCTCCTATCATTCTATGCACTGCGTGAGATGTATTGTGCTCGTTCCCGTCCTGATTGGACCTGTTGAAAATATTACAGAGGATGAGGAGGAGGCCCTGGTGTCTACCTATTATGGAGCAGGACTAGATGATACTTATGTTGTGGACCCTCAGAGGATCCAACTGCAGCTGAGGATGTTGTTCCAGTAGTCTAGACCAGTTTAGCCTAGGCAGTCTTTTCTATATTTACTTTTGTCTCACATCTGAGTTGTATTTTGAGATGTTGAGTTATGTATAGACTCTTAGTCTTGTATTATGAGTTGACATTCTGGATGTTATGTATCTTAGACACTTAGTCTTATTTCATCTATGCTATGGTTCTCCTTGAGTTACTATCTATCTATCTGTTCTTCATTCTTCTACCTTAGATGTGATTGAGACAGCATATTGTTATATCACCTCCATTCGGAGAGTATATACTGTACAGGTACTTTATATTGTTAGATGATTGACCTAGGACAGCGTTCTACCGCCGACACTGCGGCGTAGGCTGGGCGTTGTTACGTTCTCGTACCCTAACAGTGGGTGCGGGTCGTGACACGTTTTTAGTGGTGGCCCATGCAGGTCTCGAGTTTATGTAGTGGTATTCGAACTAGAGTATCACTACAGCCTGCGATAGGATTAGAGGAATAGGCTTAGAGAGAATGGATACTCAATCACTGTTAGGATTTCATGAGAGATTCCGGGACGACCCTTGAGAATCTTATTTTGAACTTCGATATTGAAAACCCTTTTCCTCTTGTTTTAATTCACCCTCACTCCTTGATGTTTAAGGGATCTTGGACTATTTAACCTTATTCATCATTACCTCCCTTATATTTTGACCTTCTTTACTGCTAATTTAGCCTTAGTTTTGCAAGCTTATATTTTATCGAGCTTGATCACGACATATTTTATTGGGGGCTAGTATCCACTAACATATTGTCTAATCAGGGCCGGTGCATGATGGTCTGATCAACCTATTGCACTTTGGTTCGCTTTCATATATTATTCTACATGGATGGAGCCACTTGCAGGTTCTGTTCTTTCAAATCCATTCCCATCTTGTTTCATTATATCTATCTTGGAATCCAATTCCATATGCTCCTACCTATTCTTATTTTGATGAATTTGACCTGATAGTTCTTTTGATTTTATCTCTTACTTAGGAGTAGGAGTAGGAGTAGGAGTAGCTCTAATTGTTAATATAATCCTTTAGGAATGAATTGATGTATGTGCTATACCTTTGACTTAGAAGAGTAGCTCTAACCATAGAATGGTAAACCTCTTAACCCTATTGATTCATTGTTTTCTTACCTACCTAGTCTAATACCCATAGTCACAGACTATCCCATTTAAACTATCCTTGTACTACTATTGCATCACAACTTCTGGTTTAAATTTAGGCCATTGACCATTCCCACTCTAATTATGATCATCGTAGGCACATTACCATGACTTTTAAATTAGGAGCACAAGACTAGTGTTTTCTCAAAACCAATTTCACAGGCATGACCTAGACTTGACAACCTACACCCATGACCTTAGTGTCCCACTCAGGCATACCATTGTGTGCTTCATTTGCTTGGTACAATTTTCCTGATCCGAGACTCCATCCTGATTTACCCCATGGAGATTTTGGCTTCGATTTGAATTAAGGGCACCTTATGACCTAAAACTGCCAGCCAATTTTTGGACATGACCCAGTATAGGTCTACTACCCATATTTTGCTTGTTGACCTTGTATGTTGCCTAGGTAGTGGCTTCGTCCTTGATTGTTGGAGGTTTGACCTAGAAGGAGTACGACCATCTAAATTTCGAGGACGAAATTATTTTAAGGTGGGTAGACTTGTAACACCCTGTTTCTGAAAATTAGGGATTTTTGACCAATTTATTATTTTTATTATTTATTAGTGGTATTTTAGTCATGGTATGATTTTCTGGTGATTTAGTTAAGTTAAACCATTTTCTAAGTCATGACTTATGACTTTGTGATTTTGGTTAGTATAACTTAGTGTAAACCCTAGTTTTTTCTAACCTAGAAGTTGCCTTGACCATGAGAGCTTAGCCATAGGCTTAGAACACCAAATTAGTGATTTTTGGCCTAAGGGGTATTTTGGTAATTTTCTAGGATTTGTTTGGAATTATTGGGATTAATGTGTTTTAATATATTATATTCATTGTAGTGTGTCATGAGAGCCTTAAACCTAGCTTACCCAAATCTAGAGGTTAGTTCCTAACCTAGAAACTAAGAGGATTAGATATTTCATGGTAGTCAAAGCTATACAAATATCTAGATATTTATTTATAGGATATTTTGCTACAAACACTCAAAATATCTTCAACCTTTTCACCAAGTCTTTGCCTTAACCTAGAAGGAAACCCAAGGACACCCCCCCCCCTTGTCTTGGCCGGCCATAGGGCACCCCCCTAGCAGCCACCCTTCTATATAATCTCATTTCATTCATTCATGAAGATTTTATATGAATTTTAATCCTAGAAAAATACCCTTTACTTCAAAATTCATATCTCACTCTTTAGAGGTCCAAATCACCTCTAGTTTCTTGCATTGGGTTCCTACAACCTAGAGGGTGCTAAGGGAGGCTAGCAAGTTGGACACAAGGACTTGGACACACCCATAAGTGGACTTGGACACCCCCCTCATTTATTTGAGTTTTCAAGGATTTTGCACATATAGGTAAATGTCTCTAAACCATATTAATATTGTAATTTTTCTTCATGAATGCATGCATATAGGTGTATACTAGCTGTGGGTAAAGTTTGGTGGAATCTAGGAATTGTTTGGTGTCGTATCGGACACGTATCCTACATATATAAACCCTAATATTGCTCACTGTTTGCACACTGTCACAGTATAAAACACACACTGTTTTGTAAATGTTTTTGAACCAAAACCTAGCCTAGATAACCCTAAACCTAACCCTAAAACACTGAGCACAAATTGGGTTGTGTCGTGTCCAAAATTTGGACACGAAGCTCTCAGTTTCAACACTGTCTGGACACTGCACAGTACACAAAATGTGCCCTGCTACCACAGTATCCAAACACACTCTACACGCCACTTGGACACGTCAAAATTGACACACGACACGGGGCATTGACTGACAGGTCATCCCAAAAATTGGGATGACCTCGTGTCGTGTCGGACACGGAATCGTCCCCGCAAGGGTCGCGCACTGCACTGCACAGAGCACATTTCAAGCGTGTCGTGTCGCACGGACACGCCACGTGGACACCTCGTAATGACACCATCGTGTAGCCCTTCATGTGGCGTACACGTGGACACGAGCACGTGGTGCGTCGTGTCCTGTGTCACGAGCACGAGGCACGTGACTCACCGCACGACGCTGTCTGAAACAGTGTGTAATAGTCGAGTTTCCTCGACTGATACGTGTCTCGTGTCGACTCTGTGAGACACGTGGACACCGTGCAGACACACTGACACATACCCCTAGACCTACCCTACCTACTGACACGACCACGAAGACACGAGGACGTGTGTGTCGTGTCCTAGGGCTAGCTGCACGCGTGCACGACGCTGTGCACGCGTGGGTGTATCAGGAATTTACCCGAGTCGTGTTTTCTTGTGTTTGGACACGATAAATCGTGTCGTGTCAGTATCCTAGGACACTAGTATATGTGCGGGGTGTCAGTTACCAACCCTTAGATGCGAGCCTTAGCTCGTTGGGTTGCGTGTATTTCGTTTTTCCCCATATCGAGTGCACAGTGCAACAGTTCACTGTTTTGGGATAATTTTCCAGTTTTGAAAATCGAATTGCAATTCGATTTTGTGTGTGTTTAATCCATTGTACTAGTGTATATTAGTACGTATATATATAGTATATATGTATAAGTGTGTGTAGGTGAGGTTTGAGTGAAATTGGTTGTGTGTAGGTGTAGTTGTGTGTGTGTATACATTTATGTACATATGTATGTATGTATGTGGTGTGTGTGTGTGTGTGTTCTGTGGGGGTTTCCTGTCTCAGGAAACCTGAGATACCCCCCTGTCTACTGTTCCTCTCTCTCCCTCACTGTCCCACTCTCTCTCATTCTCTCTCTCTCCCTTTGTCTCTCTCTCCCTTTGTCTCTCTCTATATATATGATTATATATATATTTATATATATATATGTATATATATATATATATATATATATGATATATATATTGTATTAGATATATACATAGTGCTATTTTATATATATATGTGGGGTTGGGTATTATATATAGTGTATTCCCATATTGGTATATAGTTAGGCCTATAAATATATATATAGATATATATGTATAACTTACTAGCTATAGGGCTATATGAAAACCCTATGACTAGCAATGGCCTATGGCCAAGAGCATTGGCCCATGGCTTGGGGCTAACCCTAAAGACCCAAAACCCTTTGTGTTGACCCTTGTTGACTGAAAGTTGACCAAAGTCAACATTAGGTCAAGATTGACCTAGCTTAACCTAGTTTGACTTAAACTAACCTAGAATGACTAGGAATGACCTAAATCAACTAGTTTGACTAGTTTGACTAAAACCCTAACTAGTTTAACTAGTGTTGACCTAGCTTTGACTTAGAGTTGACCATTGTTGACCATGGTTGACTAAAGTCAACTATGTCAAACCATGACCTAATTGACCTAATAAATGACTAGTTCAACTAGTCTGACCCTATTTGACCTATTATCCTAACTGACTAGTCTTTGTTTGACCAATGACTTAGTTGGTCTAAGTTTGATCTAGACTTGATCCAGATTGATCATGTTGGCTAGTATTGACTAGTTTGATTAGAGTGTTGACCAGGAGTTGACTTAAACCTAGATTAAACTTGTTTGACCTTGTTTGATCTTGTTTGACCTTATTTGACTTAGTATGACTTCCTGTGACTTAGTTTGACTATTAGAGTTGACCAAGAGTTGACTTTTGACCAGTTTGACCTAGAATCATGTAGTATGCATTGTATATTTTATTTTTACTATTGTGGATACATTGTGACCTGTGTTGCTCTGACTAGGAGCCACACACCTCTCCTCAGGCAGTATATCTTCTTCAGACATTCAGTTATCAGGCGAGTACATTCTCTGACCGTTTCATATTTGCCAGGATTTATATTCTTGCCTAGCTTACTTTACTTGATGCTGACACGATTGTTATCACGGATTGGTACTATATGGATCTTTTCATGAGATGTTATCCCCCTCGGGAGCATCAGGTACTTTTGTCATGTGTGTTTCACTTACATCATGTATCTCATGTTTCTATTTTCATGTATCTTCATGTATCAGCTAGTGACTCATGTACTCTCATGATCACCGAGCCTCCATGAATCTTCATGAATCACTCACGTATCACCCAATTATGGGCTTATCACGAATCTTAACATAACTTGAACGGATCCTTGTGTATTGATTGGGGATGGGGGAGTGGAAATAGTCATGTGGATATTACCCCAGTAGCTGTAGTCATGAATCACTTCTAGCTGTAGTCATGAATCTCCTATGCCATTCACATGCCTATATTTTACTCTGACTCACTAGTCACTGCTAGTTCTCTATATACAGTAGATATTTCCTTTACAGCTATCTCTTTTGCTACATGTATCTTCCTTCAGCAGTTCCATTTTACTCTATTGCATGCTTTATATCTCCTATCATTCTATGCACTGCGTGAGATGTATTGTGCTCGTTCCCGTCCTGATTGGACCTGTTGAAAATATTACAGAGGATGAGGAGGAGGCCCTGGTGTCTACCTATTATGGAGCAGGACTAGATGATACTTATGTTGTGGACCCTCAGCAGGATCCAACTGCAGCTGAGGATGTTGTTCCAGTAGTCTAGACCAGTTTAGCCTAGGCAGTCTTTTCTATATTTACTTTTGTCTCACATCTGAGTTGTATTTTGAGATGTTGAGTTATGTATAGACTCTTAGTCTTGTATTATGAGTTGACATTCTGGATGTTATGTATCTTAGACACTTAGTCTTATTTCATCTATGCTATGGTTCTCCTTGAGTTACTATCTATCTATCTGTTCTTCATTCTTCTACCTTAGATGTGATTGAGACAGCATATTGTTATATCACCTCCATTCGGAGAGTATATACTGTACAGGTACTTTTATTAGATGATTGACCTAGGACAGCGTTCTACCGCCGACACTGCGGCGTAGGCTGGGCGTTGTTACGTTCTCGTACCCTAACAGTGGGTGCGGGTCGTGACACTTATGACTTAGGAATTTATTTCCATGACTAATGCAATTTGGCCCAAGGCCCATGCCATGAAACCCTAACCCTAACTTAGCCTATAGTGGCTGGCCAACTTTGGGAATCCCCTATAAAATCTCTCATTCCTTTGTTCTTGCCTCTTTTGTATCATTCCAACTTCTTGAAAGGAAGGGTAATTCCCATCTTCCCTAATTCATAAAAAATCCATTTTAATTTCTTTTTGTCCCAAATCTTTTGCAATAGATTTTAATCATCCTCAATTTGATGTTCATGGAGACTGATTTCAGTTTGGGAACAATTTGGAGATTTGAACTAGCAAGGAGGAACACTCTATTTTGGGGCTTTTCTTGCCATTGGACAACCTATAGGTAAAATCCTTTAAATTGTGTTATTATTCTAATTTTTTTGCATCCTAGCCTAGATCTAGGTGTCCCCTAGTTGTCCCTCAAATTTTGTTAGAAATCGTGTCCATTTGGTGTTCGTATCGGACACATGTCAATGTGTATGTGCAAGTGTTTGATAGAATGCCACTTAGGAATGAATTTTCGTATTTTGCTAAACTAATTGCATATCCTTGTAGCCCTACACGTGAGGATTCTAAAACCCGAGCTCTAAGCTCATATCGAGCTGTGTCCGTGTCCAAAATGGACACGAACTCACTGTACGGGGACTCGGTCGGGTGTCCTACTGCCCATGTCCGATTTCTCCATGGACACAACACGAGATGGCACGAAAATTGATAGGCACGTAGGGGAGATGACTGAAAGGTGGGGTATGAAATTTCATCAGATTTGGTTGTGTGGTTTGCGAGTTATCGAGGCTGCACTGATTTTGTACTGTCAGTGCACAGCCGACCTTAGGCCACTGACACAGACTTCGTGTCTCACATAGACACGTTACAGACACATCTCAGGGTGATCAACCCCTAGACCTAGACCCCCTCTACCTATGTGCACGATCATGACACACTTGGTGGGACACACCTATCCCTAGCTCACTCGATACGCGTGCACGACACTGTCAGTGCACTATTTCAGTGTCCGTGTATGTGGAATGATTTGGACACGTTATGTCCAGTTTTTGGACACTGGGACACCCCCACGACACAATCACATGTGGTACTTCTATTACCAACCCCTAATTTGATTATTAGTTGTTTAATTTTAATTTGAAATCAGGAATTTCCTAATGTTCTGATACCTAGGCTGATAAGTCGATTTTCCTGAGATTTTAATGTGTTTACTGTTATTTGAATGATAAATTGAATGTTTCTTCACCTAGATGCATCTGAAATTAAACTACATGTTTGGTTTTTATATTAGCATGGGAATTTGGGTTTTCGAATTGCATTTTGGGCTGTTTTATGTACACTGTTACAAAACCTGAGAACTAATGAACTGTCATGAGTTTCATTGATTTGGTTGGTTCAATTTCAATGTTGATTTCCTATTTACAACTGAGTTAAGCTTGCATGTTAGGTTTCATGATTAGCTAAGTATTTTAGTTTTCGAGTTGTATTGAAATTGATAAACTGTTTAGTGTGCTATGTCAAGCTGAGAATCACAGGAAATATATTACTCACACACACACTACAAAAGCTAAGAATTGACACATATTTTCATACTGTTTCCTGAGAATCACTGAGAATGGTATTGACACTCACACATTGCACACTGAAATTGTATGCACACACATTGGCACTCTGTAAACTGAGAACCACTAATTCCTGAATTCACTCACACACCCTTACACACAGTACACTCTGTACACACACACAAAGACCTAAGATCCTATGTTTCACACACACTCCTTACTGTCATATATACACACATGTATTGATACACACACACACCCACTTCCTGCCATACACAGGAACTTATGTGGTACTGCTACCACATAACACACACATACATACATGTACATGACACTATATCTCTCTCTATTTTATATATATATATATATATATATATATATATATATATATATATATATATATATATATATATATATATACAATATCTATAATCTTTGTGTGAATATGTAATATGCATATAAATATATAATGCCTATATAATTTAATGGATATGTGAATGTGGTAATTAGATATGTGTGCATGCCTATAATATGTGTATATGGCATATAGCCTATGTAGTATAGCCTATGGGTATCCTAATGTGCAAGCCTATGGTATATGGAATGTATAAACATAAGTTTTGTGTGTTATTAGACTTGTGTGACTTATGAATGATGTGTGCTTGCTAGAATAGACTGGTTAGGCTTAGTGAGACTTGTTTGGATTAGGTTTTGTCACGCCCGACACGGAATCACCCGAATCATCATCCTCGCAGGGAGCGTGATGCCGCACGAGCCTGGAGTTGCGCTCGTGCAAGGTAAGATGACAAGTTCTCAAATGGTTGATTCGATATTAACAACGAAAGAAAAACAGAGTATACGAAACAATTCTCTTTATTGATATTCGAAACTGAGATTACAAAGGCTTTCGATAGCCTAACATATATGCCAGGTTGGCTACAACACTCAGGTTCTCTCTTGCCCACAATGAATTTCACCGTTCCATACATCATGCCTTCTATATCTCGGCCGCATCAATCTTGTTGTATAGTCCGAGCGTCAATGCGATCGCACGCTTCAATACGCTTCGGCATTCCGAGCCTCAACGCGTTCAAGCAACGCTTCGCCGACTCAAGAATTGTTCTTATATTTAAATTCTTATGATGATAATTCTGGATAATAAATTTCAATTTTAGAATGGTGAAAAAGATAAAAAATAAAAAATAAAAAAAATTCTATACTTTCTTCTTGAGCACGTGATCTTCTAATAGCCCCAGTGACAGCATCGTAAATATTATTTTAGTGTAGGTTCAAGAATACTAAGCAAGAAGAGGAACACGATGAGTCTGTGTTTGAATTCAAGATTGGTTCGTGCGAAAAAATGGACTCAATACTTGGGAGATGAAGGTGCCGACATTAATGAATTAAGGTTGTGTTTGGTTCATTGTAATGTAATCGTAATCGTAATGAAATTGGATTTGTAATGTAATTGAGTTTGTAATGTAATAGAATTACAATTACATTACTATGTTTGGTTGAAACATGTAATCAAACCAAGTAATGTAATGTGAATTGCATTCATATGTTTGGTTTACCATGTAATGTAATTAAGTTTCTAATTTAATATTTTTTTAAATACAACATAAAATTAAAAAAGTGGATCACTAAATTTTTTTAAAATTTGAAAAGAAATAAATTAAAAATAAATAATAAATAAATAAGGGAAAATGGTTTGTTTTCTGCTTAAAAAAGACAAAACACGACAAAAATAAAAAATACAAAAAATGGCAAACGAACAAAACGGAAGGAAAAAACCAAAAATGAAAAAGCGATAAAAGAAAAACGACAAAAAAAAATAATCAAAATGTGAAACCATAAAAAGTGACCAATAATGATAAAAAAAATTGACTAAAAACAAAAAAATTGACAAAAACAACAATAAATGAAAGAAAAAAAAAGACGAAAAATGACCAAACAAAAAAATGGTAAAAAATGAAACAAAAACGACCAAAACGACAAAAAAAAAAGAAAAAAAAAGACAAAAAACGATAAAAAGGAGCAAAAAGAATAAAAAAGATAAAGAGGAACAGAAATGACAAAAAACGAAAATACGAAAAAACCAAATACAAGGGAATTAAAACGAAAAAAACGACAAAAGATTAAAAACTTGCAAAAAAATTCAAAAATGACAAAAATAAGAAAACGAAAAACAAAACAAAAAAACAAAAAAAAAAACGAGCATAAACGCAAAAAATAAAAAATAAGACCAAAAAGCAAAAATAAAAAATAAAAAAGCGACAAAAAGTGCAATACCGAAAAACGATAAAAGACGATAAAAAACGTAAAATGGCAAAACGTACAGATCGACAAAATCAATAATAACATGCAGAAATGGCAAAAAATGTGCAAAATCGACAAAAACGATAAAAAAACGTAAAATTGACCAAAACGATATAAAAAACCTTGCAAAAAGGCTAAAGACGTACAAATAAAGCAAAACCAATAAAAAAGTGCAAAACCAACAAAAAATGTACAAGATGACAAAATTTAAAAGTGCAAAAGCGACAAAAAATACCAAGGATGTGCAAACGACCAAAAATCGAAAAAAACGGCCCAAAACGAGCAAAAAATAAACAAAACGAACAAAAATAACAAAAACAACACAAATCGACAAAAAAGATTTAAAAAGTACAAAAGCGACAAATAATGGCCAAAATGTGCAAAAACGACAAAAAATCGAAAAATGTCCAAAACGAGCAAAAACGACAAAATAAACAAAAATGACAAAAACACAAACACAAAATCGACAAAAAAGATTTAAAAAGTACAAAAGTGACAAAAAATGGCCAAGATTAATGTGCAAAATGACCAAAAATTGAAAAAAATGTCCAAACGAGCAAAAACGACAAAAAAAAAAAACAAAAACAACAAAAATGATAAAAAAAACACAAAATCGGCAAAAAAGATTTAAAAAGTGCAAAAGCGACAAAAATGGCCAAGAATGTGCAAAAACGACCAAAAATCGTAAAAAGGCCCAAAACGAGCAAAAACGACAAAAAAAACAAAAACAAAAACGAACAAAAATGACAAAAACAAACGAACAAAAATGACAAAAACAAAATCGGCAAAAAGATTTAAAAGTGCAAAAACGACAAAAAAAGGCCAAGAATGTGCAAAAACGACCAAAAATCGAAAAAGGTCCAAAACGAGCAAAAACGACAAAAAACGAACAAAATGACAAAAACAAACCAAAATCGACAAAAAAGATTTAAAAATGCAAAAGCGACAAAAAAGGCCAAGAATGTGCAAAAACGACCAAAAATAGAAAAACGGTCCAAAACGACAAAAAATAAACAAAAACGAACAAAATGACAAAAAAACTAAAAAGCGGCAAAAACCGAACAAAACGACAAAAAACTGACAAAACAACAAAAAAAATAAAAACGAAAAAAATGACAAAAAACGAACAAAAACGACAAAAACGACAAAATCCAAAAGACAAAAAAAAAAAACACAACAAAAAAAAAGCAAAAACAAAAAACAAAACAAAAACAACAAAAAGACCAAATTATAATATACCAACCTTCCGCTTAAGTTGTAATGTAATCGCGATTACATAGGTTTTATGATGTAATTGAGTTTAGAAGAAACTGATAATGTAATCAAACTTGTAATCGCGATTACATTACATCTAATTTTTTTTTGTCCAACGAAACACCCGAGTTAGATTGACAACGTAATGCCAATTACATTACGTTGTCCAATCCTGCAAACCAAACGGGCCCTAAATTTTAAGTCTCTTACTGTGGACGATCCTACTAGAGGAGGAGGAGCTGAACAATAAACTGGATAGAAGACCAAAAACCAAAGACGGTAAAACTTGAATCTTTTTTCCTTTCCAAATTTATATAAATACAATTTGTACGTTATTTTTTAAGCTAATTATAAAACTTGTTATCTCAAATTTTAATCTTAATTAAATTAATAAAAATTATCTTAATTCCTTCCTTAAAATATATATTATTTTTTATTTTAAACGAACCGACCGAGCATTGAACCAGTCCGAACCCAACCCGATTAGGACCGTCCTACCCGCAAATCGAGTCCGGGTCCGGACTAGGTTTGTCCTATCAGACTTGCGGTCCGAGCTGGCTGACCCATTTTTCTCCAATCTAAGTCCGGCCCGACCCAAGTTCAGTTAAGCCCGATCAACACTAGGGCCAAGCCGGGCCGATCCGACCCAACCCTAATAACACCTTGAGCACATAGACTGCAATAGTATGGACTAAGAATCGAACGAATCTAATAAGAAATTCATTTCTATTTAAAATAATTTTGGTTTCGAAAAATACTAAAATTGCTTATTCAATTTTGGTCCAAAACATAAAACCAAATAAAACTTACACAATTATATAATTACTTTCAATTTTATGCATATTTAATGACTAAAAATGTATATATTTCTCCGTATATTTTGAAATAATAATTTTATGAATTTTTTAAAGTCCACCTTTAATAATTAATAACTAGTCTAACTTGGGAGCAACTTTAAAATACAACAAATATATCTATAAAAATTTTTATTTTAACATAGGTCTCACCCTTTAAATAATAAAAATCTAATCTAACAAACCTAATCCAGTATTGGTTCGGTTTTGATTTTAGATTTTTAGAAGTTCGATCTATTCTGTTTTGAGAACCGAATAGACGGAATCTTCATTCCTAAGAAATCGATAAAATATTTAATTGAGATAAATTAAGCAACTTTTAAAATTTGAGCAAAAACTTCTCTTAAATGTCCTCAGGGCCGTTAATCAGCTGTAAAGAAACAAAATCCAGATTGGCAAATGGAGATTTTTTTTGAAATGTCCGACGATACGTACGTGACTTTGTGCACGCTGCATTGCATGTCTGTTTTATACTCACCTTGGAGACCAAAATGAATGCCAGATTTTACTCACCTTGTTATCTTAGAGAACCATCTATTTATGTAGCTTGATTCTTTCTGGTCATCCTGACCTTGAATTGTATATTTCGAACTACTTTATCACTACATAAACATAGTAATTCATTTACTGAAGCAGAATCACATTTGTCGCTCTACATCGACAGAATAGCGACAGCACAACGACCAATCCAAATGGGAGTAATAGTCCGTCGCTAACTTGTCACATGTTCGGTCGCTAGGACATAAACTTTATGTCTCGTTTGGTTCACGGAAAGGAAATGCATTCCCTTATAGTTTCCATGGGCATGTGAAAGTAGGATTCCTGTCACATTTCCTTTCTGGTTGGTGCAGGAAAGGAAGCAAAAATATAACAATATTTCAATAATATCCTTACCTTTTAAAATAAAAAAACATTATGAAAAATAACATTAATGGTAAAATAAGGAATGACACATGGTTACTTTTGTCATAATTTTTGTAATAAATGTTGGAAAAGGAGGAAGAAAAATCAATTAGTATAGAGACGAAAATATCCGTCGCTAATTTGAAACAAAGCTTGACGACATCTTAGCGACAAATTTTTTTCGTCCCTTGTCCACTTTAATTTCCCAGACGGAGACCTCGATGCCAGCCCTGCCGTCTCCTCCTTTCAACCCCCTCCTCCTCGCAAGGCACCAGACGGGAACTCCGGTATCATTCGATTTTTTATTATTCGTGTTGTTGTTCTATGAACTCAAAACCCTTCGATTTGTATGCATAGAGATTTGGCATTGTTTCGATGAATCGTGGAAAATGCTATGTAGATTTGATTCGTTTGTGAATAAAAAAAAAATGTATTCCTCAAAATATCGGTTTGTATCTGTGTGTTTGTATCGTATCATGCCTGACTCTGTATCGGACTTGCTGCATGCATTCCTAAGTGTATAGGATCATAACCGTATCGTCGGTACTTGACTTTGTAAATTAAAATTCAATTTATATTTAATGATTGGTGTAAATTGGAGACAATTGCTGCTGACGGAGAACTAATATGGTGGGTATTTTTCAAGGAACATGAAAATGATGGTTAGGAATTTTCTGAAGGGATAATTATAATTAAAACATCCTTACCAATATGCTAATAGAGTTACTGATACATATATGCTATGGATGGTTTCAGCTAACAAAGTACACTTATTTCTACTTGCAGCAACAAAAATTTGTGAAATATCCCGTAATATTCAGACAATACAGTTTTCGTGTGTGTGTTTTTGGAAAGAAGGTAATTGCGAACGCTCCCACCGGAAATCGATTTCCTGACCACTCGGACCACATGCATCTCTCTTAACCTCTAGCCTTAACCACTAGGCTAGAGGTCATATATATATAATATATATATATATATGAGCGATGATGAGCCTGATCTGTGCGATGCAGGGCATCCACAACGTCGGAGGACTGACGAAAAATAGCCACGATCTGAGCTGGCGTGGGACAGAATGGGGCGTCCCTGCATGAAAACTCATCGGCTAGGGCGCCGCGCGGCGGTCGAGGACCGGGACCATTCTACCACGAGTATAAACGACGGCTGACCACGCGGCCCGTCGTGCGGCGTACTATGTGCGTCAGGAAGACGTCGTAAGGACGTCGTGCGCATAGAACGGGTGGCTGGACGGCATCGGCTGTCGTAGGCGTCGTGAAGACGTCGGGGGCGCCTTCGGCATCGTGGGCGAAGTAAGGCGTTGAGTTGCCGGCGTCGAAAGACGTCGGCCGTCCTGTGAGGCTCTAGAGCGCGCGGAGTGCGCGAGGCGTACGTGTAGGGCGATGATGAAAAAGTCAGTGCAGAAATGATCCGCACGAAGAGTCCGAAGCGACATGACGACCGAATAAAAATCGTGTGCGGAGAGACACGATTTAACTGAGCCCGCACGTGTGTATATATATATATATATATATAATATTAGATATTAGATATTTTTGATCCTAAAATACGGAAAAACAATATGATCAAATAATAATGTATATCAAATGGATATAACCTCCAGCCATTGTTGCTTCAATAAGATGAACTCTTGTTGCTTCCTCCTTCATTCTTTCTCTCTGGGCTTGAACTTCTAAACTACGAACACTCTCTTTTAATGGTAAAAATCTGAAATTTTTATGAGTAGAATCAAGACCCTATTTATATGATAGAGTATCCATCATGCTATCCATGATGTTGCCACTCCATAATTAATGATAGTTGGCCACTTCCCATAGGAATAGGAAGAGTGAAGCAAACTGATGTGCCACAAATAAGGGGTTGTGGGATTTAATTACAATTACTTACATTCTCCCACTTGGCCCATACTTTTAATCCAATGTATTAACTTAAAACCAACTATTATTCATATTAAGTAATAAATACATGAATCATGACGATATGTTCTCTACATGATGAGTATTATCTTTCATGTATTACAATGCATTTATTTCTTAATATACTTTATATGGCAAAGTAACTTAATGAATCATATGTTCATTCTTGGTCCAATGAAGATAGATTTTCTCAAAACAAAGTGCACATAAATATGAGAAAACATCATAAAAGGAGTTTCATTAATAACTTAATTTGTACAAAATAAAATACATAAGGGAACCCAGCCCCATGTTTGCTACATGATCCTTGAATTTCAATGGTTGCATGCCTTTAGTCGAAGGATCAGCAAGACATCAATCATCAATTCAGTGCTAATGTGCTGAATACAATTTTCTTTTCCTTAACACGTTCTCTTATAGCTAGAAACTTAATGTCGATGTGTTTGCTTCGACTTCCACTTTGTTGTTTTCGCCAAAAAGACAGCAGCTGAATTGTCACAATATATGGTCAATGGCCTAGAAATATAATCCATAATTCTAAGCCCGGAAATGAAACTCTTAAGCTATACACCATGCAAAGTTGTCTCAAAGTAGGATACGAACTCAGCTTCCATAGTAGAAGTAGTAGTCAAGGTCTGCTTAATCTCCTCAAAGATATAGCTCCATCGGCTAACATAAAAATGTATCCGATGTTGATTTACGTGAATCAACGTAGCCAACAAAGTCAGAATCTGATTAGCCAACAACTTCTAAATCGCTCGTCCGTCTGTACATAAGCTGGTAGTCTTTGGTTCCTTGAAGGTACCTCAACACTTTCTTTGCAGCTCTCCAGTGGTCCATACCTGCATACTCTGATATCGACCTAACATTCCAACAATAAATGCAATGTCAGGTCTTGTGTAGACCTGAGCATACATTAAGCTTCCTACAACAGAAGCATTTGGAATGTTCTTCATTTGTTCCCGCTCAATCGTCTTCGGGCATTGGTCCAGGTTGAACCTATCACCCTTCACTATGGGAGAAACGCTAGATGAACAATTTTTCATCCAAACTTCTCCAAAACTTTATAATTAGGTTTACTGAGACAGACCCAAGATACCTCGAAATCTATCTCTATGGATCTTAATGCCAATGACACAAGATGCCTCATCCATATCCTTCGTGTCAAAAATTTTAGAGAGAAATTGTTTCAACTCATGAAGTAAACCTTTATCATTGGTTGCAAGTAAGATGTCATCCACGTATAAATAAGAAAACAAAATTTACTTCCACTGACCTTAAGGTATATTTATTAATCCATAACGTTTTCCATAAAACCGAATGAAGAAATTACGTTATGAAATTTCAAATACCATTGGCGGAAAGCTTGTTTTAAACTAGGGCCGGCCCTGAGTTCTTGGGGTTCTAGGCAAACTTTTAAAATTGGGCCCATATATATAAACAATGAATTAAAAATAAAATTTAAAATATGTGACAACCAAGGAATTGAACCTAGAACCTCTAGTGTGCAAGAGGAACATACAAACCACTACATCATAATTGTTTTGTGATAAAAGGGGGTCATGTTACATATTTGTTCTATTTAAGATACAAGATTACTAATATATATTTAAATTAATTTTTTTGGACCCCTAGATTCTACGAGGCCCTGGGCCTAGGCCGCCCCTGTTTTAAACCATATATGGATTTCTTAAGCTGCAAGCCAATTGCTCACCATCACTATGTTGGCCCAATGATTGTATCATATTTTTGAATATGGTTAATATGTTAAGTTTAGCATTTCTTTATCACTAATCTTCATACAATCGCTATAGCATTTCTACTTATACTATATCTTTGGTGATATGTGCCCATGGTTTACATCTGTGATATGAGCTTATCTATCTTAAATTTAATTGGGTTGCCAAAATCAAAACTATGTTTTTGATTGTGGTCATTCAATTAAGTTTAATCATTATGATATCACTAACATTTATGCCATCACCTTAGCACTTGTACTTAAACTTTGCATAGTCCTAATGTGCTTTAACTTATCATACTTGTTACTATGTATATTGCTTTGTTCGTCTAACATGTACATGCAGAAAAGCAATAAACAAGATCAATGTGGACATATGCAATGAAGAAATCATGGTGGGCCAAAGACGACGGATCCCACAAGATTTCTCTGAACCACCCGACGACATCTCTGGAGCCACGCACCGGGGGTTCCGCTGCCCGGTCAGCGGACGGGGGTCGAGGGGGCAGCGCCCCTCGTCGGGGGTTCGGGGGCGAAGCCCCCGAAAGGTATTCAGTTTTCATAAACTGGATATCTTTGGACAGCTGTCGCCAAGGGAAAAAGCCAGCACCTATCAAAGGAAGAAGCCAAGCCATGCCATCATCATTTCAAGACTCTAAGAAGCCTGCACCTGCCTATGTTTACCTGGAGTCTGTAATGAGTCTTAGGAATTATTGTAAACACAAGAAATGGATGGCAAAATCGAAAGCTAGGGCAGAAACTAGCCCAGGATCATTTTTGGCTGAAAACCGGCATACCGACGGTATACCGGTGCATACCGGCGGTATACCGATTTTGTTCACAGAAAGTTTCTGTCCACAAAATCGGCATACCGACGGTATACCGGATCATACCGACGGTATACCGATTCAGTAACGTTAAAATTCCAACGGTCGAATTTTCAGCATTAAATGATCCCAACGGCTATATTTCGAGCCGTTGCAATCCCAGACCGGTATACCGCCGGTATGCCGGATCATACCGGCGGTATGCCGGTTCGTGACTGAAAAGTTGCCTTTGGCTTCTTTTCAAACTTTGGTTATAAATAGCCTTGAACCCCTTCATTCAAGGTTGATGCTTTGAGCCTAAAAATTTCTAAACCACCAAAGCCTATCCACAAACAACTCTACAAAGCTTCATTTGCCATTCACAAATTGTGTTAGAGTTATTGAGTTGAAAAGTGAGATCTTCATCCTATTGTAAGGAGATCAAAACCTATTGTGAAAGGTTGAAGTTGGAGAGTCTTCGTATCCAAACTCTCGGTTGAAGTTAGAGAGTCTTCGTATCCAAACTCTCGGTTGAAGTCGGAGAGCCCTTCGGATTAAAGCTCTTGTGTAAGAAGTTGGCGAGTTCTTCGGATCCAAACTCGTGTGTAACTATTTGCTTAAATAGTGGATTAAAGCCGGAGATAGTTTCGGGACTGGACTGCCTCTTAGGAGGATACCAGGATATATCGGGTGTCGGTATTGTGTTTGCTTCTTCTCTTGCACTTATATTTTTTAAATTGCCAATTAGCTTGTGCTAAGTGCTTGATAAGTTAGCTTGACCCTATTCACCCCCCCTAGGGTTACTACACACTAGAGAAAATCCTTCAGGTTGTTTCATGTAAACTTTTTCTTCTAGATCTCCATTAAGAAATGCAGTTTTCACATCCATTTGTTGCAACTCTAAATCGAAGTGGACAACAAATGCCAAAATGATACGTAAGAAATCTTTTGTAGATACAGGAGAAAATGTCTCTTTGTAATCGATTCCTTCTTTTTGAGTGAATCCCTTTGCAACAAGTCTGGCCCTATATCTCTCAATGTTGTCCAATGAGTCTTTCTTTGTCTTAAAGATCCATTTACAACTAATGGTTTTTGCTCCATTGGACAACTCAACAAGGTCCCAAACATCGTTGTACCTCGTGGAATTCATCTCATCCTTCATGGCATTATACCACGATTCTGATTCTATGCAATTCATGGCTTGTGAAAAAAAATCAATCATTTTCGGCTTATATTATAATCAGATTCTTGTATATACACAATATCACTAAGAATTGCTGAGCTCTTAGTTCGAGTAAATTTTTTAATGTTGCACCATCATCTACCTGGGTAGTATGAGGTTCAACTCGTTGTTCAAAAGTGTTAGAAAACTCCTGGTCAACTTGATCTAATGTAATATTGTCAACATCTTGTGAAACTTCAATAACTGGTTGGACTTAAGTGATTTCTTAAACTTCAGTGATTAGTACCCATTTGTATTTGAAGGGTATTGTTAACGATAATCAACCTATCGCTTGAAGTATAAGGTTGAGACTCCGTATGATCAATATCAGAAACTATGTTCCTAATTTGATCGCTCCCACCGATCAAGTCATATTCAAGAAATTTTGCATTTCTTGATTCCACAATCCTAGTGTTGTGAGATGGACAATAAAATATGTACCCCTTAGACCTTTCAGCATATCCAATAAAATGTCCACTAATGATCCTTGTATCCAACTTCTTTTCTTGTGGGTTATAAATTCTCACTTCAGACGAGCATCCCCAAACGCACATATGCCACAAACTCGATTTCTGACCTTTCCATAACTCAAATGGCGTCTTTGAGATAACCTTGGTTGAAACTCGATTTAATATACATACTGCCATCTTAAGTGCTTCAGTCCACAAAGATCTAGGAAGTTTTAAGCTGCTAAGCATGCTTCTCACCATGTCCAGTAATGTTTGGTTTCTTCTCTATGCTACACCATTCTGGTCCGGAGAACGAGGCATGGTGTATTGGGCTATAATCCCATGCTCTTGAAGAAACTTCGTAAATGGCCCAGTGCTTGTCCATTTTTCATGTATCTACCATAATATTCTCCACCTTTATCTGATTTCACAATCTTAATTTGCTTACCACATTGTTTCTCTACTTCTGCCTTGAAAACCTTAAAGGCATCTAATGCTTCATTTTTATTGTGAAGCATGTGGAGATACATATATCGTAAGTAATCATCTATGAAAGAGATGAAATATTTTGGACCATGTGAGTCCGTATCGGGACTACATATATCAGTGTATATAATTTCTAATATAGAAGAAATCATATTAACACCTTTCTTTGACTTGTTGGTCTGCTTTCCTTTAATATCTATAAAAGTCTCAAAATCAGTAAAAGAGTACTAAGTACCCCATCTTTTACTAACTTTTAATTCTATCTATAGAGATATGACCTAATCTTCGGTGCTATAATGTAGAGGAATCCTCATTTATAACACATACATGTAATGAATTATTAGTAGTATCATTTTTTAAGAATATGCGATAAAGTCCATCAGACAAGATACCATTTCCAAGACAATCGGATTCATAATTTAAACTGATAGATGATTCTAAAATTTGAAAGGAATATCCAAATGACACAATTTTAGAAATTGAAATTAAGTTTTGCGAGAAACTTGGTGCGTAAAAGGTCTTTTGCAATTTTAAAATGAAACCACTAGCTAAAGTTAAAAAAAACATGTCCCTATGGCTTTCGTACGTGAGCCTATCTTATTTCCAGATAAGATGCTTTGCTCACTTCCTAATGCATGCTTCCTGAGGTTTTGACCCTACAAGGAATTTGAAATGTGGATTGTAGATCCAGAATCAATCCATCATGTGTTCATATTTACATTAACCATATTAGATTCATAACACACAAACGAGGTAGGATTACCTTTCTTCTCAAGCCAATTTTGGAATTTCAGACATTTCTTCTTCACCTGTCCCTTCTTTTTACAAAAAAAAACACTTATTGTCTTTCTTAGTGTTAGCTTTAGGAGGAATTTGATGCTTCCCTTTCTGACTAGCTTGATATTTTCCTTTCTTTTGCGAAACCAGGATGACTTTCCCCTTGCTCCATCGCCAACCTTCCTTCCTCTTGAGCACACATGGTTATCAATTCGTTGATAGTCCACTTATCCTTATGTGTGTTATAAGAGATTTTAAAAGGTCCATATTGGGGCGGAAGAGTATTGAGGATAAAGTACACACCAAAAAGGAATCTGACATTTCTACCTGAGCTTCTTGAGTTGAGCCACTATGTCCCTCATTTGCATAATGTGTTCGCGTACACCTTTAATACCGGTGAGCTTTAAGGTTGTGACTTTCATAATTAGGGTGCTTGCTAGGGCCTATTCGAAGTGACGAATTGCTCGTCAATAGCTTTTAGCAGTTCATGGACATTCTCGTACTGCTCGATTGAACCATGTATACCAGCACTAACTTTAGTCTTAATGTATATCACGCTGAGATGATTAGATTTCTTCCAGCGTTCGTACAACAAGATTTGAACATGTGTGCTGGTATCAGTGATCTTAGTCGGTTCATCTTTCTAATAGCATAATCTATGTCTATGCACCCTAATTGAAGAAGAACTCTCTCCTTCCAAATCTTAAAGTTGTCTCCCCTAAGTTTGAAAACCCCACAATGAATATCAGAGATACTAGGTAAAACTGCACAAAAGATTACAAGTTTATTAATCTTTGAGACTTTAAAAGAATTCATGCTTTACCAATGTAAAAACATGCATTAAAAAATGAATCTAATTTTCATTAAAAATTGCCTGTGGGCTAAATCTCTAATTAAATTAGATTCATTATCTTTATAAAGATTTTATCAAACTAATTTTACTTTATAGTAAAACTATTAAATTAATTCTTCCTAACTCCTGTGGGTAATATCAAGAAGAACTTAATTTAATATTTTATCCTAATTAATTATATAAAAAATAATAAAATTCCTATGGGGTAAAATTATTATATTCATATAATTAATTACAATTAGTGTCTATTATGTGGGCCCAGTCCACTTTATATAACATTAAATAATTAAAGATTGTGGCTACTCTCTAATTATTTAAAATTTATATGGTTCACTAGACATTCATTTTACTTTATTTTAGGCTTTGCTTAATGCCTAAGATAAGTAATCATTAAGATAATAGGCAATCACTAAAGATTATGCATATGCCAACTAATAAATTTGCACAATTTTAATAAAACCTACTAGTCATTAACGATTTTATTGCATATCACATCTTAGAAATCCAAAACTTGATGATTTCTAATTATAATACACATAAACAATGTTTCTATGGTATATGATGCAATTTTATTTCAAATTGTGCATTTCAGCTAACGAATGAACTAAGAATTTTTTACCAAGTACACAAAGACATGTCGGTATGTGATACATACATAACAAAATATGACATAGTGCCACACAAAATCTTAAAGGACCAGGTGAATACATAAAGCACCAACTCACTAACTCAAAATTAAGTTAAACAAAAACTTAAAGGTCCATGAGTGAAGGCTAAAGATTTTGTTTATGTACGTTCATTTAAAAAAAGAAAAAAAAAAGTCATAACATAATTAAGTTACCCATGAGCAAATTAAGTTACCAGCAAGTATGGAATGACCATATCCAGTACGTTAGACAGAATTTTATGAAACTATAGAAACAATTCATTTCATGATCCAAACATGCAATAAAAAAACAAAGAAATTTCCATATAAAGGAAGTTTTGAAGAAAAGCATTAAAGCTTTGCATTAAAAACAAGTATCAGTATGTCATTTCACTGGTACTGTTATTAATGAATCTCCTGTGTTTTAATCATTTGTGTTGACAAAGAATGTATTCACTACTTGAGAGTCGTAGTGAATTTCTTTCATTCTGGATAGTGATCAACTTCAGACCAATGCAGGAGCATAAAAACAATAATACAGAGATTTGATTGCTATGATACCAATGTTAGACATTTTTGATCCTATATGCGAAATTAAACAATATGATCAAATAATAATAATGTATATGAAATGGATCTAACCTCCGGCCATTGTTGCTTCAACAAGATGAACTCTTGTTGCTTCCTCCTTCCTTCTTTCTCTCTTGGGCTTGAACTTCCAAACTATAAACTCTCTTTTGATGGTAAAATCTGAAATTTATGAGTGTCTAGTATGGGACCAAGACCCTATTTATATATAATAGAGCATCATCATGCTCTATCCATGATGTTGCCACTCATAATTAATGGTGATAGTTGGCCACTTCCCATAGGAATATGAAGAGTGGCAAAGTGATGGACCACAAATTAAGGGTTGTGAAAATTAATTACAATTACTTTTATATATATATATATATATATATATATATATATATATATATATATATATATATATATATATATACTTGGTTCAAGTCTGAAATTCGTAGATCCAACTTAATTAGCCTTGCTTGCAATTTGTAACCTCGTCAAAATACATTTTGATAGTTGCATGAAACTATTCCTTAGAAATGGTTCTACATCCATGCGACTAATCTCAAATATGTATTTCAATATAATATTCATCTTTTATTGTCTTTCACACATGAGGACGATGTTCAAGACCTCCAAAAAATGTTTGTATTTTTCTCACAATTTTTTTTTAAAATTCTTTGGAGCTAGGTCCCAACGTGGACGTGGACACAAAGTGACATTTTGATGGCGTACTTTGCACTTCGGGACTGTTGTTCATGGATACCTTCTATTGTAACAGCCCACTTTGTAATGCTCCGCTACCCAATTAAGATGGTTTGTTAGCTCGAAGGGCCGTTTGGATTGATTTATGCAGAGAAATGTTTCAGTGATCTGCTTGGTTGAGGCATATGTGCATTTTTCAAGATGAATGGTTTTGATCCTTCTCTCCTTTGCCTTTACACTTAATGAATTGATGTTGCATGTTTAGTTCTTTATGCTATAAATTTTGTTGTATGCGTGCTAATAAAACGGAAAGAACCAAGATAGAAGATAATAATTATTTTGTTATCAACGTGCTGTATCGAACATGAAAATATTAACATGCCATTATAGACATAGATTTTGAACTACTATATTGACTTGAGTTTTATACTTTTGTTATATACATGAATTTTATACTATTGTAGTTATGTACCATGTGGAGTATAATTTTGTTATTATGTAATTGTCATGTGAAAAATAGCACAGTAGTTGTATTATTTTGTGGAGTACTATAGTGATGTGATTTCAGAGGAATAGAAATAGGGAAATGCTTGGGACCGTTGGGTCGCCAAGGTAGAATCTCTGGAATGGAAAAAAATGAAAGTGCAAACGATGGCTCGAAGAATGTGGTAATGCAAAATAGAGATGTTGTGGTATAATGTTGAGTAGAAATTTGCATAGTTATTTTAGATTATGAATATGTTTTTAGTTTATTTGTGCATGCATATACTGAGTAGAAATTTGCATAGTTATTTTAGATTATGCATATGTTTTTAGTTTATTTGTTCATGCATATTGGATGGCCATGGAGTACTGTTACACAAGGTTTATGGGTTATTTGAACGGTCGTCGGGGCACCGAGACCAACTCGGCATAAGAGAAACAAGAATAGCCATGGCTGATGTAATAATACGATGTATTGTGGGATCTTCAGTAGTCAGACTGATGTGTGCGACACAATACGAGATGGTTCAAAATTTTTCAGTAGAGACTAGCTACCCGGGCTGAAAGGAGACGTCTTTTTGTACTGTGTATGAAATGCATCCTATCTATTCCTACCCTTCAATTCCTATAAACTTGTAAGTTTTTTAGCCATCTAATTTGAAATAGTTCAAGATGACTTGTGGTGCCAGTGACCTTCATATAGTTAGGATGTATGCTAATGTCATTTGCTTGCACGTCTAGTACTTTATGCATAAATGGATATTTGATACATTTATATATCATGAAGGCTAATGAATGTCTTATGCAGTGACGCGCTTATGATACAGTCTTATATTATGAATGATATTATTGTATTGACATGGAAGGATGTAAGTATTGGGTAATATCAACTTTGTTGTGTGATACTTTTATACTCATAGACACATGTATGTTATGGATTGTTAAATGATCCTAGCTAAAGCGAGATTAGAAAGACCAAATAATATATGCATACACTCACTTAATCAACATGTTGGTTTTAATTGAGTTGGCTAGAGGTCATTCACTAGTACACGACAATGTGTTGACCCAACTTCCCTTGTGTGGAGTTTGCTTGGACGTGCTGAGGCATTGGAACTTGAATTTGGCAACTTCAAGCTGTTCGGCTAGAGATGTATTTCCTTTGTTTTAGGACATAATGTATGGAATAATGTTGATTGTATGAGTTCATAATTTTAGGCCTTGTGGCGTCTTATTGGGACGTTGAAATCAAGTTGTTCTTTGGCCTAGAGCCGTTGTAATTTTGATGGAAATTATCAATAAAGAGAATCACTTTTCATATATCTCGTGTATATCGACTCTTTAATTTATTTATGTTGCAATGACTTGTCTTTGAGATGTTTCATCGACCACGTTTTGGTGCTTTCCTTGTACAAGTGCAATTTAGTCTTGTACGACAACACGTCCAGTGAAGACTTTCGATCGAACATGATCGGGACGTGACACACTTGATGGGAGTTATGGTTGTAACCGGCCATTTAATTAGTAGATACTCTATGTATGTGAGTATTAGCTATTAGAGGTTGGCTTTACTTTTCCTATATAATTCTCTAGTCATTCTTTTTAGTAGAAAATATTTTGCTATGATAGGAGAGTTAGCAACAAGCAAAAGATACCACGAAGTACTGTCCGTCCATTCATCCACGTGCGGAGTCCATTGCGAGGGTAATGAGCGTTCTAGTAGTTCATTTCTTCGAACTTGTTGGTTCCTACGAGCAGATCGACGGAAATGGACGAATCTTGCTTTGAGCAACGGTGATCTTTATCATCCAGCAATAATTTTTGAAATCGTGTTTTGATTCACCAATTGTAGCAAGTGTATTGCAAGTGTTAAGAGTCTTTATTTATAGCAGAATCAATTTGTATTTTATGTTCTTTGCATCTTGCTGTTATCTCTAAGTTTGTAATTTTTGATTTTTATTACGTACTTTCTACGATTATTGTAATCCGGAACTAACATGGTTATAATGATCATGGTGGCAATATATTCTCAGTAGCTGCCAACTTTTAGCTAGGTTGACTCAAGAATATATACTCCTCAGAAAAAAGAAAAAAAATGTAGTCTTCTACTGTAACACTTATTTTGTTATACATTTAGATCACTATTTATTTATTTATTAAGCATCTCCATTTAATCATCACTTCATTTCAATTTGGAAGAGAGAGTTTCTGGTTGTTAGCATTGCAAATTAAAGCTTTCAAGTTGGGCGCCATAGACAAGGTTTTTGTTGTGCTAAGGTTGATATCATGTCTTATGCATCAAAGTTCTCTTTAGGTCACACCATGTTGTAAGCATGAGAGTTATGATTTGTAATTCATATTAATAAGTGGGACAAATAGTTATCTTTTTATGAATCATCTAGTATGCAGGCCTGGGCCTGACGCTTGGCAGCCTGGGCCGCTGCCCAGGGCCCAAACAGAAGTGGGGGCACAATTTTTTTATTTGTTATTGGCCTCATCTTACAGCCCAGGCCCAAAAAGAAGGGAACATTAATATCGAGGAATCCACATAAACAAAAGGGTATGAGAGAAGAAGAATCAAAGGGGGGCGTGTCACTCCCGTTTTCCGTTATACGTGTTTTCAGTATACGTGTACGAATTTCTGACGTTTGTCAGGTGACCCATGTTTTGACTTGTCCAGTTTAACCTAACCCTGGTTTAGTCTTAGCTTGACTTAGTTTATCTTGGTTTATTTTGGTTTGGTTCATCATGGCACTCTTGGCTTTGCATGGTTTATTATGGTTTGAGAAGAGAAGGGTTGCTATATAAGTTAACCCCTTTCTCTCTCTTCATAACTCTTCTCATTTATTTATTTTTTTCTTCTTTTCTTCTTCCTAACTCCTCCCACCCACCAAGAACTCCTAGGCAAGTGCAATCTTGCTTCATGAAGGATCTCTCCTTTTTTTATTCCATTCTTTTCTCTACTAGATTCTAAGCCTCTTTAGAGCTTAGCATTTTTTATTTTGGTGGATGGATTTATATAGATCTAAGTTATGAGTTTTCTTGTTTTTCTTGGTTTTGATCTAGTAAAGCTTGGGCGCTCACGATCAGGCGCCCCTTTGACCCTTGCGCTCACGGTGTTTAGGCGCCAATGTGATGTGCCTAGTTGCCCCAGGCGCCATCTTGGCCCTGGCACCCCTAGCCCCTTGCACTCGCGGTGCTTAGACGCCATTGTGATGCGCCTTAACCCTCGCGCTTATTGGTGCTGAGGCGCCTATTATGATGCACCCCCCTTCTGGCCATTTCAGCCCATGCGCCACCTTGGCCCTGGCGCCCATGATGATACAACGCCCAATCTGGACATGCGCCTACTTCGGCTCAGGCGCCATCTTGGCCCTAGCGCCCATTGCTGCCTAGGCACCACTAGGGCCCAAGCGCCCATGCTTGCCTATGCGCCCATCCGTGTTTAGGCGCCCCTTGTGATGCGCCTGCCTCTATGCACCTTCCTTGTTCTTACAGTTGCTTATATGTTTTGTTATATACATGTACCCTGAGCTTTGACCCGACCTGAGCATGACCTGACTTGGCTGTAACACGAACTTGACTTGTACATGAGCCCTTCTTGATAATCTTGATAGTGGCCCGTCGAGGTGCACTCTTGACAAACAAGTAAACTTGATATGACATATATAAGCTTGATAGTGGCCCGTCGAGGCGTACTCATGACAAGTAATCTTGATAAGTAACAAGTAACGTGACATGACATGATAATCTTGAAACGCTGTTGTGACAGCTACCCTGACTTGCTAAGTAACTCTTGTCTTGACACCGTGGTTGATATTGTTGATTGTGCCTGTACAAGCTACCTGTCTCATCTTGCATCATGTCTAGGATATAGATTCCTGATTACCACGGTCGGGGATTCATAATGAATCTGACTAGGTTAAATGACTAGATTGATTAAGTAGTTCATATAGAGAGATTTTCCCAGTTATATGCGATCCTGTTATCCCGGCCACACCTGAGGGCCTTGTAGCCTGCCGACGAGTAGGGCACATTTCCAGCCCACTGTCATGAGGGGCACTTCTTGAATACTAAAGCAAACTGTCATGTATTGCACTCCAAGCCACCTAATAATTCTTGTAACTCTAATAATAAATCACCTCGCCTGGATAACTTGAATAGCTGCAGGACTTGTGACTGTGGAAACATCTCATTGCATCTTGCTAGTAACTAGGCTTGTGATAACCCTAGTTAGTTAAAGTATCAAGTCGTACTTTTGTTTGGTCGTGATCGATGGATGGAGTCTAGTCTAGCGTTGTCTAGATAGTGCCAGTTTATGATTACTTTGGTGCATTATTGTTTATGCTTTACTCTTGTTGATAAATGGTTAATGACTGAGTTCTGTTCAGGTGAAGGGTTACAACCCCGGTCCTTTTTTGGTTTACGGGTTGTAACTTGGTTTGCGGAATATTTTCTTAGTTATCTTATCATTTGTCATCCTATCTTTCTAATCATGTCTTCTTGTTACTTAATCATGTTCATTTATTTATATCTTCTATTTATTAACCTGCTGGTTTTAGTTCCTAAGTGAAGCCTCCCTTGTGACACTTGCTCTTATGGGTTCTAACCCAGCTGGTTTTGTATGGCCAGATTTCGGAGTAGCACCCGAAGATCTACATGCCTTCCAGCCAGATGGTGAACACCAGACGTAATTCTGGTAACGAGTGGGTTTTTATTTTGCTCTCCCACTCTCTTGTAAATTATTCTTTTGAGGCGTTTAGCCACCGAGCAAGTTTTAGCTCGTGTTGAAACTCAATTTCTGTCTACCTAAGGGCTGTAACATGATTAATAAATCCTAGGGTTGATCATGTATGACTTAAACTCTTGCTAGTCTTCGCATTTTGTATGACTAGCTTCATGATCATCTGAATATGTAATGTTTGGGACGTCTTACCTTGTATGTCTGATGATCTAACATCTTTTACATTTATTTGCTTGCTTGAGAGTGAGACACTAGGCTTGTTCTTGACTATAAGAGACTGTTGGCTTGTAGATAAACCCTCATACATCTAGACAGCCGTGGCCGTATTGCGAGGTAGGTTACACTTCAATATACATAGATGGCTGTGTCTGTCCCCCCTCTCCAGTATTCTGGTTCTGGGGCGTGACATGGTTTAAGTGGTGGCCCATACAGGTCATGTAAATCAAGATGTGTGAGAATTTTACTGAATATATGTCTTAGTCAGCATTTGCCCTTGATCTCTACTCGTGCTTTCTAAATCTTCCTAAAATCTTGACCTGATCACGTGCTTACATCCTTGATTTATCCTGGTCCTTCCTTATTGTTCCCTATGTCATTTCTTCAGTGGCACTGTTCCGTGTCCTATCGATCAGCCTTGTGGAGCACCTCCAGTGAACCAGCAACCTGGGGACCAAGCCCAGCACTCTGGAGCAGCCTTCCGAGTCATGCATTCTGGGGATCCCGAGCCACTAGTTCAGCCATCCCCGCTTGCAGAGTCTGACAATGGAGCCCTGGTGGTGTCACGCCCCAGAACCAGAATACTGGAGAGCGGGGACAGACATAGCCAGCTACGTATATTGAAGTGCAACCCACCTCGCTATACGGTCACGGCTGTCTAGATACATGAGGGTTTAACTATAAGCCAACAGTCTCTTAAGGTCATGAACAAGCCGTGTCTAAATCACAAGCAAGTAAATAAATGTTACAAGATGTAAGATCACCAAATATACAATAGTAAGACGTCCCAAACATTACATATTTAGTTGATCATGAAGCTAGTCGTTACAAAATGTCAGGACTAGCAAGAGTTAAGTCATACATGATCAACCCTAGGATCTGTCAATCATGTTACAGCCCGTAGGCAGACAGAAAGTAAAGTGCAATCGAGCTAAACAGGTGCTCGTCGGCTAAATGCCTCAAAAGAATAGTTTTACAATAAAGTGGAGGAGCCAAAAAATAACCCACTCGTTGCCCTGGTTACCCCTGGTGGTCACCATCGGGCTGGAAGGTCGGTAGATCCTCTGGAGCTGCTCCGAAATCTGGCCATACAAAACTAGCTGGGTCAGATCCCAGAAAGAGCAAGTGCCACAAAGGAAGCTTCACTTAGGAACTAAAACCAGCAATTAGCACAAGAGCATAAATAAGTAGCAAGAACTGGAAATAAGAAAAAAATATCAAGATGATATACGACGAGATAACCATGGGACTATTCAGATAACCAGGTTACAACTCGTAAACCAAACAAGGACCGGGGTTGTAACCCTTTATCTGAACGGAACTTGGTTTTCCACAATTTATCGGCAAGATAACATAAGAGAATCTGGTCATGTAACAATCTTGTACTGGATTAAGACAAGACTAGACTGATTATGCCTCATCCAATCATTCACAGCCAAACAATAAGTACGGCTTGATACTTTAACTAACTAGGGTTATCACAGGCCTAGTTACTAACAAGATGCAGTAAGATTGTTCCTCAGCCACAAGCCCTGCAGACTATCCAGGTTACCCAGGTCGAATATTAGGGGTTGAATTCAAGTGGGTACATCGTCCAGGAAACGCATGTACCCTTAAGTGACTTAGAGGGTGCAACACATGACAGTGTGCTGGAAATGTGTCCTACTCGACGGCAGGCTACAGATCCCAAGCGCGCCCAGGTAACGGGATTGCCTATAGCTGGGAAATCTCTTCATGACTACTGTGTTATTCTAGTTATTACCTTAGTCATTTTAGTAGGTACCCCTGACCGTGGTACTCAGGGGTCTCATCCTAAGCCTGATGCAAGACAAGACTGGTTCATTTGTATAAGCACAATCGCCCACGATATCCAGGTTATTCATACTTGTCATGTCATGTCATGTTAGCTGTCGCAACAACAATTAGAAATATCATGTCAGGTTTACTTGTCAGTAGTGCGCCACGACGGGCCACTATCATGTCATGTTACTTGTCAAGAGTGCACCACTATGGGTCACTATCGTGTTCAGGAAAAAACATGTACAAAATAACATAGCACAAGTGTCACGACCCGCACCCGTTTTTTAAACGGATACGAGACGTGTCCAAGCCAGCCTACGCCGCAGTGTCGGTGGTAGAACGCTGTCACGGCCATGAATATCAAATCACAAATAATGCTCATTCACATAATTAATTTAACTTACAATATTCACAAGTTTTACATTTGCTGAAAAATATAAACTTGTACAAATATTTGAATGGCTACAACTCCACTAGCTAGCTAATCTCTAGGCTTTCCGTCTACAAGTATACCCATCACTCCCCAAACTAAGTGAATCCTCGGCTAACCTGAAAATGTTGGAAGGTGTCAGTGGCTCTGACAACTGGGGGTCCTCCCGGTACCAAGCTCTCGCCAAGTCAAAGAGTCGCATGCTAGCCACTGACACCTTCTGATCATCTGGAATGTTCGCCATGGTCAAGGTCCTCTCTGCATTCTCCAGCCATTCATCTGCGTAGATGATCCCCTCGTCACCCAGAAGTCCATCGGGCTAAGGTGCTGGTACTCCTTCGCCGTCCCTGGTCTCGGTCCTCGCGGTGCTGGAGGTGCTACTGGTGCTGGTGCTGGTACTGGTGCTGCCGGCTCCCTGGTCCTCAGCGCGTCGATGACAGTCGCTCTGAACTGTGCCGCCTGATGGTTCTGGGCCTCCAGAAAGTGCTGAAACAACGCCATCACTTGGTTACCGTCAAGCATCATCGTCGGCGGCAGTGCTGGAAAGATAGGAGGCGCTGGCGGAAGCTGATCTGCCTGAACGTCTGGTGCGGTCTGCTCTGATGCGGCCTGCTCTGAACCGCCTGCAACTCCAGAAGTGCCTGCAACTCCAGACTGGTCTGCGGTCTTCCTCGTAGTGACCATCCTGCATAAAAAAGAAAACTTCGTTGAACGACAAACCCTAAAACCTAACAAACAATGTTTTTATAATAATAAAACACCTGAAGAACATGAATAACCTGATATACCCTTATTTCCCGATTTTCCTATGCTGTGATCAAGTTTCCCTAGTGTAATCAAGTCCCCCAATAGTACGCTAAGTCCTAGGTACCATTAGGATAGACCTGCATGGGCCACCACTAAAAACATGTCACGACCCGCTCCCGAATAATCGGACACGAGTCGGACACGCCCAGCCTTCATTGTTAGACACAATGAAGTAAGTTGTACCAATCTAGGGAAACTAACCAGATAAACATAAAAGTAGAGAATCACAGCATCTATATAATGTGTCCCAACCAGAAAAGAGATACAATATCTGAATTTATTACAATTCAACTATAAGAGTCTGCTAGTCTCAATACATGGAAAGATAAATGGAAAACTAAATGAAGTACTAGGCCTCTGCAGCCTCTAGGTCACAAGCAGCTCCAGCTGGCTCAGTAGGGAAAGCAGTATCCTGTCCATAGTATGTGTCACACAAAGCCTCCATCTCACCTATCATAACATATCCAGTCAGGAGCGGAGCAAAGTACAGTTCTAGGTAATGAACAATAACATCATGGTATAGAAAGTAAATGCTAGAGAACAGGATAAGAACAAGGTATGTAAAGAACATGAAGAACATGAACTACTGCTATAAAGATACATGAAAGATCATGATAATGTAAGATACAGGAAAGATCATGACTATAGCTAATATCAAGATCAGGATCATAAGAACTAATGTAAAAACAACATCCTGAGCAGTGTGTAATGTATTTGAAATACTTCTATAATATGTGACCGGCTTAGGTAAGACCATGAAAGAGCATGAAAAGATCCTGAAAGATCATGTAGGTACGGCTTAGGACCCGCGTGCACTCTGTGAGGCCTAAGCTAAAGATCATGAATAAGTATCCGGGTTTAGTCACATATCTAGAATATTTTCCCACCCCAAGATTCAAGTAAGAACATGAAAGAACAAGCCAGAAAGATCATGAACGTGTCGCAGTGTGTCAGCAATAAAGAACAAAAAAATACACTGATCAAAACCATAGAATGTACTTGCCTTGCTCCAGGAAGTACGAGTATGTAAAAAGTGCTGGAGGATCTCCTGTTTAAATAATGATTTACAAGGATAAGTCAACAATGTAAAATTGATGATTAAGTCTAAGATCACTAAGACCAACTTTAGGTTCCACTTGATAAATACTAACTACTCTATAGATATGATTACAGATGAACTAAACTACTACATTAGCTACTTCTTTGCAGGTGTAAAACATCCTAACATCTGACCAAGAGTTGTATCCTAAAACCCTTGTTTATAGCAATAAGCATACATGGAAGGGTCAACCTAGAAATTGATTTAATAAGTCTTTGCAAAATTGCAGTTACTCACCAAATCCTACACTTGGTTTTACTGTCTACTGCTGAACTTAGGATTTAATCTTGTGGGAAAAAGTCATACACAACAGTGGTTGATCCTATAACAAACACCAATTGTTCACTTATACTAAAACCAAACTTCCCCAGGTTACTGCCATATTCAGTTCAGCAAAAACACAGACAAAATAGCACCCATGCAAACCCAGTTCATGAAATCGAACCAGAACATGGAAGCATGGTCCCCAGGTTCAACAACAGTGCAAGTACAACTATAACTCAAGAGTTGTTGGTACCTAAACTGGTTAAGGATACCCAGATTGAAAGTTAAGTCATAACAGTACACAAGGCCATACAACTGCTATTAACCAACTGAATCCCATACCTTGGTCCCAACTATGTCCTGCTCTCAACAGTCCTTTAGACAGGACTCTGTCCAATTTATCAATTGGACTCAACAAAAGATTATACAATTGCTCAGGTTCTTGATGCCTGAGACTTCAAATCTCTGAACAGCATCCAAGTTTGAGACTACCTAATCCCAGATAGCTTGAGAATCTCAGGTATCTAAACTGAACAGCCTCCTCTACCATAGTCAAATTAACTAACCATTGGTTGCAAAATAAGGGATCCTGAATGATACAGTATTTTAGTTTAACACAGTGAATACACCACAAGCCACTTGGAAACCATTCTCCCATCATATGTAGAATCACCAGAGCTTTTAAGGGAATTATAACAACCTCAGATTTCACTAGCTCGAAATCATCATAGGTTATTTTGAAGTAAGATCTCAGCCATCCCCAACTTGATGTTTAACCCAACATAATTTCCAAGGGACTGAGATTGATTTCCCAGTCACAACATCATCAAGTTGTTCTAATGGCTGCTAGGTAGCCACTGAAAAGCATTCCCAGTACAGTGTCCACTGGTACACGATTTCATTGAACCATGTAGAAGTATTAAATGCCCAATGGCTGAAATGGCTCAGTCACAGCCTTCAGATTTCACTCATTTAGACAATAAGGAAGCCTTGATAAACACATATCATTCAAACAGCATATGGCTGAAACCATATCACCCCAAAATATATGTCATGTCCATTCCCAGGAATCAACAGGAAAATCATTGGTTGTAAAACTTGATTCCAGATTATTATTTCCCAACCCACAATACTGCAGTATGAAAATAATCCAAATTACCATACGAGATACTAAATAATCAAAAACTTGCAAGAAGAAAATTATAGCTACCTGGTTTTCGAAAGAGCTGTTGATTCAGAAACGGGGCACAACCTCAATGTCCCAAATCAAAGAGTATAACTGTTCAGGCAATACAACAAACACATAGAACACAATATAAAATGGTGCTCTCATAATGTTAGGGTGTCCAAAGAATTTCTATATTCTCTAAAATCACCTAGTTAATCCCAGATTCAGACTTCCAAGCTAATCCCAGGCAATCGATCCATTGATCTAGCACACGAAATTCTAGGGAAGGAAACCACGGTTGAAATCAAAATCATTCACAATCGAGATTCAAAATCACTAGGTTGAACACTCACCATCGTTTCTCGTTCTCGATTGAGGAAGAACGATCGATCGATCACGAATTAATTCTCCCTACAAAATTTGATCAATCCAGAAAAGAATTGAGAGTTGGAATTACAAAACTAATTGATCAGAAGGTTGACTCTTACTGAAATTAGCTTGTCTCAACAGGAGCTCAACTGTTGGGAAGAGGGGTTGCCATGGCTGCCATTTCCATTCCTCCAGATCCAGGGAAATCGAATGAAGAATTTAAGTTGAAGAATGAATAGAGGATGGCTTCATCCACAGAGAGAAGGGAAGGTTATATAGGCTAATGATGCGTGGAAGCTAGGCTAATCCAAAGAAATGGCGGGAGAATTGGCTCTGACAAGCGGTTAGAACGGTGGAGAGATAACAGAGCACATGGCTACTGTGCCATGGCCGTTAGAGTTAAATTGAAAACGAGAATTCAAAAGAATGCTCTCAGTGAAGAGCTAACCTCTTCCAGAGAACCTTTAAAGAAACAGTGACCGTTTAAAACAATGGGCTGGTTTATAAAGGCTGGTTTATGGACTTAAGTGAAAGCCCAACATAAAACCAAAGTGAAAAGAATTTAATAAATTGGCTAAGGGAAAATAAATAACAAAATATTGGTTTTAAGAAGAACATATTTCAGAAAATTTATGAAAAAGGAAAAATTTTACATTTCCTGAAAAAGTGGAGTTACAAATACTCTCCCCCTTGAAAAATTTTGCCCTCGAAATTGGAATGTAGACACAGGAAAAATCAAAATAGTGAATCCAAGGAGTTGTTTATTGAATTCAAAAAATATATAAAAATACAAATCACTCAAGTGAACAAACTAGGGTATTGCTCACGCATCTCCTCCTCACGCTCCCATGTGGACTCTCCCGGAGAGTGTGCTCCACATGACGCGGACAAGGAATGGTCTGATTCCGCAGTCGCTTCTCTCTTCGGTCCAAGATCTCTACTGGCTGCTCCTCGTAAGTCAATCTCGGGCCCACCTCCAGCTCAGAATAGTCCACCACATGGCTCGGGTCTGGAATGTATCGTCGAAGCTGGGATACGTGGAAACATCATGCACTCCCTCCAACCTAGCTGGAAGCGCTAGTCGGTACGCCACCTCGCCAACCCGTGCCGTCACGTCGAATGGTCCGATGAATCTCGGACTGAGCTTCCCCCTCTGCCGAACCGAATGACATCTCTGGTTGGTGAGATCTTCAGGAACACTCTGTCTCCAACCTCGAACTCAAGCGGCCGTCTGCTGCTGTCCGCCCAATGCTTCTGCCGTCCTGCGCAACCCTAAGGCGATCTCTGATCAGTCTGACTTTCTCTGCTGAGTCCACCACCCTCTGGCCCAAGTAAAGCTCTCTCGCCAACGTCGTCCCAAGATAGCGGCGTGCGGCACCTCCGTCCATACAGTGCCTCGAACGGGGTCATCTCAATACTGGCCTGATAACTGTTGTTATAGGCAAACTCCACCAAGTGTAAATGGTCCTCCCACGAACCGCCGAAGTCGAGCGCGCAAACCCGCAGCATGTCCTCTAAGGTCTGAATGGTCCTCTCAGACTGTCCGTCCGTCTGTGGATGATAGGCTGTGCTGAATTTCAACTGTGATCCCAAGCTCTGCTGTAGACTCCTCCAGAAATGTGATGTGAATCGGCTGTCTCGATCTAAAACAATACTAACTGGCACTCCGTGAATCCTCACGATCTGACGCATGTAGAGGTCTGCAAGCTTCTCGGTCGACAGCCCAACCTTGAACGGAATGAAATGGGCAGACTTTGTCAATCTGTCCACGATCACCCAAATAGCGTCCTTGTCACTGGGAGTACACGGTAATCCAGAGACAAAGTCCATGGTAATGTGCTCCCACTTCCACTCCGGAATAGGTAAAGCTGGAGTAGTCCCGCTGGTCTCTGGCGCTCCGCCTTGACTTGCTGGCACACAAGGCATCTGGAAACAAATCTGGCGACCTCTCTCTTCATCCCATACCACCAAACATACTCCCGCAAATCCTTGTACATCTTGGTAGACCCAGGATGTATAGAATACTGCGACTGGTGGGCCTCATGCATCACTTCCTCCCGCAAGTCCTTGGGCACACCAGCTGACTCCCGTGCCGTAAGGATCCGTCCTCTGCAATGGTGAAGTCGTCGAGCAGACCTAACTCTGTCTGAGTTCTAAGACCCTGGATTCTCTCATCAAGCAACTGGGCCTCCTTGATCTTCTCTAGCAACCCCGACTGTATCTGTATGTACATCATCTGTCCTCCATACCCTGGCAGAACGCTTCAATCCCAACTCTCCAGATCCTCCAAGAGATGCCGTCCATGGTGAGATACATAGCATAGGATACGACTGAGAGCATC
>JANAVB010021481.1:0-25000 GCA_029216955.1 Iris pallida
AAACTAATTCACGGTAACGTATCTTTCATGCTATGAATCTAATATGGTATCGGACCCCAAACAAGGTTCATACCTTCTCATCGAAGTAGTAAGTCACACCTACAACCAAACACGGACAAGATGTGACGAACTATTCCGTGACAAGTTATTGTTCCAAACCACGGTCAGATACAAGTACCCAAACCGAAAGTACTCGTACCTAACGGATAAAGGTAGCCTAACTGTTCTAAGTGAATGTAGTTAAGAATAATTCATGGTCGCATGACTACCCGGTCAATACCAATACAGTACCTCAGTAGCGTGTCACAACACCATATACTATTCTTCAGTACCTAGCGAGTCTATAGCATATAGTCTACCTATCGTTCCTCAGTAGCGAGCGAGTCTACGATAGATAGGGTGGTAGTCAACTTCCAATCATGTTCTTCCCGCCAATGCTAACTCTATAACCGCTAAGTCAAACTAGCATGCAACCTCTATTAGCGGTTATTCCTATCGTACGGCTTGTACGTACTGGTGGCCAGCCAATCACGCACTTCCGTATCTACATATGACACACAACTTAGTGGTACAACGTGTCAAGGCCATGAATGCAACATACAAAGGTGGTCCCTTAAATCTAGGTTTAATGTGTAAGAAAAATAATACATAGCAGAATATAAATGAACAGTAAGTTCTAACAGGTTATGCCATGTATCACAGTTTATTTTGCATAAAGAAAATAAATAATGCATGAAATATGAGCTAAAATAAATAAACAACAAATGGCAAGGTGTCTTGCCTGATAGGGCGCCTGGTGTGCTGCGATGATCAAGGTGGCATGAACTGCGACTTCAGTGCAACAACTATGCAAGATGACCACGGATGGTGACACGGTCGGTTCTATTGGGTCCAGAAGGGTCAATTTAGTTAGGGTGGACATAAGGTGGTACGAATTGGTGACAGAATGGGAATAAGAGGATCAGTTATGGACATGAGAGAAATCGAAGGAAATTAGATAAATAACATCTATAATTTTAGAAAATATTTTATAATAATTTGGAAAAATATTTTAGATAAAATACGTACTCACAAAATTAGAAATCATTTTTCGTCTAAGGCGCTAAGTAGTAAAAATATGAATTAGAAAGAAACTAGATTTCCTTAGTTAAAAATACTTGAAAATTCTAGAGTATCTTTTTAGGTCAAATATCATACCATAAATATATAATATAATTTACTAATAATAATAATATTAATACTAGTGAAGCCAATATTTATAAATTTAATAATATTTATAATATAATTTTGTTGTTACTAAGAAAATAATAACTGACAAAATAATATACATGTAACAACATATATTAGTCAAACTTAATACTATCTTTTGTCAAATAATTATATAAATATTTTTATGGAATGATAACTATAATAAATAAGAAGGCAATTGTTAACAATATCAAACAACCAATATCATTTTATATCAGTGTTAATAATATTCAAATAATAATAATAATAATATAATAATAATAATATAATAATAATATATTAAAATAATAATAAAATATCAGTATAGGTGATGCTGTCTCGAAAAGAGAGAGTGATGCTCCTCTCTCGAATAGAGTCTCTCGAATAGAGAGAGGAGAGAGAGAGTCGAATAGAGAGAGAGAGAGGTGATCTCTCAAAAAAGGAAGAGGAGGAGCTCTCTCAAAAATAAAAAAAAGAGAAGGAAGAAGGAGGAGGAGAGAGAGAGGAGAGCGAGGAGGAGGAAGAGAGAGGGTCGGGGAAGAGGAAAACGGCGGGGGCGGTCGTTCGGCGCTGTGCGGCGGAGATCCGGGGGGCGGGGGAGATCGGCGGCGACGGTCGGTTCGGCGGAGGGTTTTGGTGGGCTGCGCGCGGCATGGCGGTGGCGCTCACGGTAGGCTGAAGGACGCGGTGGAGGAGATGGGAAAAGGCGGCGCACGAGGGGTGCACGGAGCTGATGGTGGCAGCACTCGGCGGCGCGGTGATTTTGATCGGGGTCGTCGGAGGGGGTTTCGAGAAGGGGTTTCGACCGGCTAGGGGTCGATTGGTCCGGCGGAGGAGCGGAGGTACGGGGTGGTCCGGTGGAGGAAGGGGACGCGGAGCGGAAGGGTCGGTCGGCTGGAGACATGGGTGGGCAAGCGCGACGGTTGCCGGAGTGCGGCGTGGGGCGGCGCTGGCTCGGCGTGTCGGTGACGGACGCGAAGACGATGGTTGGGAGTAGTCGGATCTGGCGCGTCACGACGACGCTGGGCGGTTAGGGCACCGACGGCGGAGATTGCCGACCGGAGAGGGGCGATGGATTCTCGGCACTGCGGAACTCGCCGGCCACGGGAGGTAAGCGGTGGTCATAATGTTAAATTTTGGGGGTTTTGGTGTTTTTCTTAGTCGTTATTTTGGTGTTTTGGGGCTGTCGGTGGCGGATTGGTGTTGGTCGTTGTGGCGGGGCTGCCGCGGTGGTGGTGGTAGTGTACGGTTGGGGTGAGGATGACGACGGTGGTTGCATGGAGGGATTGGCCGGAAACGGCGGAGGTCGGGGTTGACAGGGATGAGACTGCTGGGTTGGTGACGGCGTACGTGGACAGGGCTAGTTGGTGGTGGTATTAGCCAGGGTCGACGTACGTCGAGGGTGAGGGCAGTAGGGGGTCAAGGTGGTGATGGCGGTCTAGGCTAGGGCTAGGATTAGGAATAGGGTTTGGGAATTTATTGATGTCAGGGTGTGTCCGACACGGGAAAGAAGATAAATAATGTACATGTAAAATAATAGAAGAAGTTTTTGGATGGACACAGACACTATGCACGTAGAATTATGGAGAAAATTTGTGGAAGATGAATTGTGGAAAATAATGGAGGAGTACCTGCCTATTTATAGGATGTGGAAATTCCCATTTGGATAGGATTAGGATATTTAAAACCCAATTTAGATAACTCAATTTATAATTTAATTTAATTCAATAAATCCAAATCTGAATCAAAATCCAATTCCAAATACAAATCAAATTTAAATCTAATTAAATTTTAACTCAAAATAAAGTGGGATAAATCAAATTTCGAATATTTAACTATTTAAATAAATCAAAAATCAAATCAAGTTTTAAATGGCAACAATAACTTCCAAATATATTTTTCGAAATATCAATAATAATAATTCCGAAAATAAATAATATTTTTAAATATCTTTTTGAATAATAAAAATATTAATATTAATAAATCTTGAAAATTACATTTTTATTTAAAATAGACTAATAAATAATCACGAAATATATGTATGCACGAATAATGCATACATGATTATGTTTTTCCTAGTATACAATAAAATATTATTTATGATTAATAAAAACAAAAGGTCTTTTATAGCAAGAATAATAATTATATAATATTTTGAAAGGGTATAATAAAATAGAAAAAAATGTTTTTATAAAATATGTACGCTCGCACATATTCATACTCGACGAGCAACTACGAAAAATAAAAATTTCGTACGCGACGTACAATACGACTACGCGACGTACAATAATGAAATTTTAAATCAGTACCAATTTTAATAATAAAAAATATAGTAGAAATTTAGGGGTTTTACATCCTACCCAACTTAAAAGAATTTCGTCCTCGAAATTAAGAATTAGTAGGGGGTGAGAGGCTACAAGGAATGATGTTTAATGAAAACATGCACTAGAGTCGCGATTTCAATCATGGCGAAGATAATCATGGATTAACGTAAGAAGATAAATGGTTAAGATAACGCACAATAAAGAATAGTATGGGTTCAAGAAAAATAAAATAAATTAGAGGACTTAAAGTTATGGTCTCTTGAGAGTGGGTTGAGGGCACAATTTTAGAGAACGAATTAGATTTCACTTCTATATTAAGTGAATTGGAAGGTCATGATAGGGCCGAGAAAGGATGAGTAGCAACATAGAGTGATAATGGTCATTATCGATAGAAAGGCTAGAGGAGGTCCTAGTATAACGCGTTCGTCCTTCTAGAATAGGCGAAGGCGAAAGCAATAAGGGGTTCAAAAGACGATCTTATCGAGTACGAGTACGTGATTCAAGGACGACAAAAAAAATTTCAAAGGAATTGTCAAGACAGTCGTGGATGGGACTCTAGAGGGTGAGCTTAGCTATGTCTCCATCCACGTAGAACGATAAATAAAAGCGAACCAAAGCGCACTCGGTTGATCAGACCATGATGCACCGGTTCTGATAGACAATATGTTAGTGGGGTACCTCCATTAACATATATGTCATGAACAAGCTTGGTAAAAGGCTAAGCTTGTAAAAACTAGGCTACATTAGCATCATTAGTCTAGATAGTAAAATACATGCACGATAATAGATGAATAAAAACAAATATGAACGGTCTAAGAGTCACAAGGATCTAAGTCTTGTTTATTCCTATACCATCAGTCTACGGTTTTATTGACCAAGGCTTGGTTGACCAAATGGGTTAACTTCCTCTAGTCTCTATGGTATAGATAATACCATTTGTATTCCCTTGATGGTCAAGGATGTGTGGGGTATTCTACCCAACTTAAAGAATTAAGCTAAGGGTGTTTGGGACATCTAACTAGTAAGGTCAATCTCTAGCAGGCACGAAGGAAAGATGATAGAAGGAATCAAGCAATATGCAATCGATGAGTCGAACGGTAGTTCGAATATGGAATCGAGGAAAGAGGTCAAGCAAGTGGATGAGATCCTAAACTTCTAATCCTATTCGCAGGCTTGCTTGGTACGGTAAAGTAACCAAACAATTTATTTAGACCTGCATGGGCCACCACAAAAACATGTAACGCTCCAGTCCCAAAATACGTAGGACTAGGAATGTAGACATGACAGCTGTATTTATACGAAGTACACTCCAATATATGAAAACCTCGTATGAATACATAAGCTGTAAAATGCAGTAGAACCATAACTAATCTCATCCACGAAAAATAATTGATTAAAAGTCATCATATAAAGATAATGAATTGTCTTGATACAATATGTTGGACGGAGACAAATCCACTACCAACAAGTAAAGGAAGAATACATAAGAAAAGATATGAATTTGGAGAGCGAAGCGAAGACGATCTAAGTGGAATCATCCTCGAAGAAGTAGTGATGATCATGGCCACGGATAGAGCACCTGCGAAAGACAATAGCACACACCTGGGAAGATAACCAGGTCCTCAGAGGGACGTAACAAGACACATAATATCATGCCATATAAACTGAATAAATATTGCTCAAATAAATAAGTCGATTGAATTATAACATGGTCCAATACACACCTATTGAACTAGCTTACCATCCCCCCAACCAAACAAGGATAGGAGATGGTAAACTAATTCACGGTAACGTATCTTTCCATGCTATGAATCCAATATGGTATCCGGACCCCAACAAGGTTCAATACCTTCTCATCAAAGTAGTAAGTCACACATATAACCAAACAAGGACAAGATGTGACGAACTATTCTGCGACAAGTTATTGTTCCAAGCCACGGTCAGATACAAGTACCCAAATCGAAAGTACTCGTACCTAACGGATAAAGGTAGCCTAACCGTTCTAAGTGAATGTAGTTAAGAACAATTCATGGTCGCATGACTACTCGGTCAATACCAATGCAGTACCTCAGTAGCGAGTCACAACACCATATACTATTCCCAAGTACCGAGCGAGTCTATAGCATATAGTCTACCTATTGTTCCTCAGTAGCGAGCGAGTCTACGATAGATAGGGTGGTAGTCAACTTTCAATCATGTTCTTTCCATCCAATGCTAACTCTATAACCGCTAAGTCAAACTAGCATGCAACCTCTATTAGCGGTTATTCCTATCGCACGGCTTGTACGTACTGGTGGACAGCCAATCACGCACTTCCGTGTTCTACATGCGACACACAACTTCGTGGTACAACGTGTCAAGGCCATGAATGCAACATACAAAGGTGGTCCCTTAAATCTAGGTTTAATGTGTAAGAAAAATAATACATAGCAGAATATAAATGAACAGTAAGTTCTAACAGGTTAGGCCATGTATCACAGTTTATTTTGCATAAAGAAATAAATAATGCTTGAAATATGAGCTAAAATAAATAAACAGCAAATGGCAAGGTGTCTTGCCTGATAGGGCGCCTGGTGTGCTGCGATGATCAAGGTGGCATGAACTGCAAGTTCAGTGCAACAAATATGCAAGGTGACCACTGATGGTGACACGGTCGGTTCCATTGGGTCCAGAAGGGTCAATTTAGTTAGGGTGGACACAAGGTGGTACGAATTTGGTGACAGAATGGGAATAAGAGGATCGTTACGGACAAGAGAGAAATTGAAGGAAATTAGATAAATAACATCTATATGATTTTAGAAAACATTTTATAATAATTTGGAAAAATATTTTAGATAAAATACGTACTCACAAAATTAGAAATCGTTTTTCGTCTAAGGCTCTAAGTAGTAAAAATATGAATTAGAAAGAAACTAGATTTCCTTAGTTAAAAATACTTGAAAATTCTAGAGTATCTTTTAGGTCAAATATCATACCATAAGATATAATAATATAATTTACTAATAAATAATAATATTAATACTAGTGAAGCCAATATTTATAAATTTAATAATATTTATAATATATATTTGCATGTTACTAAGAAAATAATAACTGACAAAATAATATACATGTAACAGCATATATATTAGTCAAACTTAATACAATCTTTTGTCAAAATAATTATATAAATATTTTTATGGAATGATAACTATAATAAATAAGAAGGCAATTGTTAACAATATCAAATAACCAATATCATATTATATTAGTGTTAATAATATTCAAATAATAATAATAATAATAATAATAATAATAATAATAATAATAATAATAAAAATAATAATAATATATTAAAATAATAATAAAAATATCAGTACAGGTGATGCTCTCTCGAAAAGAGAGAGTGATGCTCCTCTCTCGAACATAGTCTCTCGAACAGAGAGAGAGAGTCGAATAGAGAGAGAGGTGCTCTCTCGAAAAAGGAAGAGGAGGAGCTCTTTCAAAAATAAAAAAAATGAGAAGGAACAAAAGGAGGAGGGAGAGAGGAGAGCGAGGTTGAGGAAGAGAGAGGGTTGGGGAAGAGGGAAACGGCGGGGGCGGTCGTTCGGCGCCTGTGCGGCGGAGATCCGGTGGGGCGGAGGAGATCAGACGGCGATGGTCGGGTCGGCGGAGGGTTTTTGGTCGGGTTGCGCACGGCGCGGCGGTCGGCGCTCGCGGGCGACGGAAGGACGCGGTGGAGGAGATGGGAAAAAGGCGGCGCACGAGGGGTGCGGCGGAGCTGATGGTGGCAGCCACTCGGCGGCGTGGTGGTTTTGATCGGGGTTCGTCGGTGGGGGTTTCGAGAAGGGGTTTCGGCCGGCTGGGGGTCGATTGGTCCGGCGGAGGAGCAGAGGTACGGGGTGGTCTGGTGGAGGAAGGGGATGCGGAGCGGAAGGGTCGGTCGACTGGAGACATGGGTGGGCAAGCGCGACGGTTGCCGAAGTACGGCGTGGGGTGGCGCTGGCTCGGCGTGTCGGTGACGGACGCGAAGACGATGGTTGGGAGTAGTCGGATCTGGCGCGTCACGACGACGCTGGGCGGTTAGGGCACCGGCCGCGGAGGTTGCCGACCGGAGCGGGGCGGGGATTCTCGGCGCTGCGGAGCTCGCCGGCCACGGGAAGTAAGCGGTGGTCATCATGTTAAATTTTGGGGGTTTTGGTGTTTTCTTTAGTCGTTATTTTGGTGATTTGGGGCTGTCGGTGGCGGATTGGGGTTGGTCGTTGTGGCGGGGCTGCCGCGGCAGTAGCCGCGGTGGTGGTGGTAGTGTACGGTTGGGGTGAGGATGACGATGGTGGTTGCATGGAGGGATTGGCCGAAAACGGCAGAGGTCGGGGTTGACAGGGATGAGGCTTCTGGGTTGGTGATGGCGTACGGGGACAGGGCTAGTTGGTGGTGGTGTTAGCCGGGGTCGACGTACGTCGAGGGTGAGGGCCGTAGGGGGTCAAGGTGGTGATGGTGGTCTAGGCTAGGGCTAGGATTAGGAATAGGGTTTGGGAATTTATTGATGTCGGGGTGTGTTCGACACGGAAAAGAAGATAAATAATGTACATGTAAAATAATGGAATAAGATTTTGGATGGACACAGACACGATGCACGTAGAATTATGGAAAAAATTTATGGAAGATGAATTGTGGAAAAATAATGGAGGAGTACCTGCCTATTTATAGGATGTGGAAATTTCCATTTGGATAGGATTAGGATATTTAAAACCCAATTTAGATAACTCAATCTATAATTTAATTTAATTCAATAAATCCAAATCCGAATCAAAATCCAATTCCAAATACAAATCAAATTTAAATCTAATTAAAATTGAACTCAAAATCAAATGGGATAAATCAAATTTTGAATATTTAACTATTTAAATAAATCCAAAAATCAAATCAAGATTTAAATGGCAACAATAACTTCCAAATATATTTTTCGAAATACCAATAATAATAATTTCAAAAATAAATAATATTTTTAAATATCTTTTTGAATAATAAAATATTAATATTAATAAATCTCGAAAATTATATTTTTATTTAAATAGACTAATAAATAATCACGAAATATATGTATGCACGAATAATGCATACATGATTATGTTTTTCCTAGTATACAATAAAATATTATTTATGATTAATAAAAACAAAAGGTCTTTTATAGCAAGAATAATAATTATATAATATTTTGAAAGTGTATAATAAAATAGAAAAAAATGTTTTTATAAAATATGTACGCTCGCACATATTCATACTCGACGAGCAACTACGAAAAATAAAAATTTCGTACGCGACGTACAATACGAGTGTGCGACGTACAATAATAAAATTTTAAATCAGTACCAATTTTAATAATAAAAAATATAGTAGAAATTTAGGGGTTTTACAGAGAGGATTAAGGACTATTGTGAAGGAAAGATTGCTTCAAATAATTTTTCGGCATCTCTTGTTCTTCGGAGCCCGCAATCAATTTTTTTTTCTTTCAAGTGAGTTGTGGTGATCCGTGTTGGATCGGGAGGAGCTTGTAGAGGGTGTATTATGTTTATTCCATTAGTGGAGGTTCTTCAGGGTTGGACTCCGATCGTCCCGTAGTTTTTCTCACAAGGGTTTTCCACGTCAAAAATCTTTGTGTCTGCGATTGTGTTTGGCATTTTTGGTTTGTGTGCTTTTGTTCGGTTTTCTCGCAGGACTTTCTGGTTTAGGGGAACGGTTTTCGTGCTTTGTTCCCAACAGAGTGGCATCAGTGCTTTGGGTTAAAAGAAGTGTCAGGAATTGACAGTCAAATCAGGAAGCAAAGATGGACGCGAAGCCGGTGCACATGATGAACCTGAACGGTACCAACTACCATTATTGGCGGAGCAAGATGAAGGATTTGCTGTTCGTCAAGAAGCTACATCTTCCAGTATTTGCATTTGAGAAGCCCAGTGACAAATCCGATGAGGACTGAAACTTCGTTCCTCAGTGGGACGTAGCAAGATACATAATATAATTGCCGAAATAAAGTACAGTAAATAGCGTGTGAAGATAGTAAATATGTGATCCAGATAATAGACAGGTGATCCAGGTAATAAACATGTGATCAAGGTAATAATCATGTGATCAAGTAACACTCCTACTAGGCAGACTATGTAGTCTGCGTGAAATGCACTTGAAAACAATGTTCGATGAATGGAGCTCTTCGAACATAAGATCATCTCGCAGTGGAGTTCATCCGAACCACTGACTATCAACAACAACATACCAATAGTAGCCCCTCCGTTTAATAATCGTCCTTCCCACCCGATGATACTGTCCGTGTCGCATCCACGACACGTCCAGTCCGACTCTAGCAAATGATAAATCCGGAAGTCCAGTCAAAATATATACACATGAGTTCCATCATCAAGTAAACATCCAGATATCATAATCGAGTCACTTATATGCCATGCAGTACGAATCCGTGTATCATGTCTATGTGTCAGCATGTATAATCATACCAATATACTGATAATGAACATGTAAAGCGTGTACAGTATAACCAGTGTGATCGATTGATAGAGAATATAAGTATGTAAATATTGTAAATCAAGTTAGTAAGGTATACTTGCCTCATTCGTCCAAATCTGAGCTGAGACGGTGGTACACCGGTCTGATCCTGGCCTAGATACGAGCTAAGGTTGGCACAATCCTCGAGAAATCTACCATAACCCATAAGACAAACAACCACAAATCACAAATAGTACATATATACATCCGTAGATAACGTCCTTAGGATTGCTATAAAAATAATATTGCCTCCATACCACCTAGATATATTAGAACTCATTTGATTACTATACATATCCCCTTAAAGTACTTATACATTATATAGGTATAACATTAGTTCATAAATAAATGCTTATGGGGAAATCATGGTTTATTACAAAAATAGTCTAATAATATTATGTATAGAAAATATACTTTTATAATTTAAAAAAAAGGAACTTTTATATGATACTTATAGAGCCTCTACTAGTTATATAGATATCTTTGAATATTTTAAGAAAACCCAATGATAATGGTATAGCCTATTTTTTATATATACAAGTATATACATAATTATAGGTAGAGAAGTATACTGTTATCAATATTTATAATATAATAATATAAATAAAACAAGGTTACTAGTAGACATGCAAGTATCATTTACAAAATAATAATTTTCTTTAATAAGATCTAAAAATAATGTAGTATTTTGAATACCAAAACCAATAATATGGGGATTTATACTTATATCAAAATATTGATACGTAGAAGTATACCTATACTCATATCTAGACGGTTTTCATATATAAAAACATTTATTTCATAAATTAGCTTATACAAGACTACTTATATATATTCATATAAAAAGAGCATTAGAGTACATATTTATAAGTGATGACACATTGTAATACTTGTGCACATATAAATTATTCCTATATATTATTTGTGATGATACAATGTATACACAGATTAATAAAGGGGGAGGGTATAAAGGGTATTTCACCTTTTGCATTAGGGTTTAGCTGCTACTACAGTTGAGTCTACAACGCCCCCTCCTTTGCAAGGATCGGCTTTTTAAACCCAAGCTCGGTCAAGGAGAGGGAAGGCCTTGCACCTGGACGAAGGAGGAAGCAGGGGGTTAGCGTGCGGCCACTGCGATGGTGTGCCCCAGGCTCAGCCATGCGGGGATTTGTAACTCGACGGTGGCGGGCTCTCGCTATTAAGAATGAGTACCAAAGGAGTCATACGACCATGAGGAGGTGGTGATGCGGGTGAGATCGACGAGGTCAACGGTGCACTCGACTTGGCAGTATGCCTTGCTTCTGCACCGATAAAAGAGGGGGGGTCTCGATGAAAGCAATGAATGATTGGTCTGTTGGAGTGGATGGGGTTCAAAATCTATGTGGAGAATACCCCAGAGTGCGACGAGCGCCATCCGTGTGTCGGAGAAGCTCGGAGAGTGCATGGATCCTATTTTGGAGTTAACATATATGGTAAAAATATATATGATTGGATTTTCATATTTACTTTGATCATATATTTATGATTGGATCCTTCATATAGTAGATTTCCATATAATTTGGCTTCCAATTATGGCAAGCCAATTATGGTTGGATTTCCACTAAATATATGATTGATGCATATTGGAAGTTTCCACATATATTGGCCTTCAATGTATAGATTACCAAAGGGCTTATAAAAGGGTGATGCATGGTAGTTGAAAATCATCTAAAAACAAGAGTGCTTTACAATATTTGAGAGAGAGAGAAAGAGAGAGAGAGAGAGAGGATTAAGGACTATTGTGAATGAGAGATTGCTTCGAATAATTTTTTGGCATCTCTTGTTCTTCAGAGTCCGCAATCAAAGTTTTCTTCTTTCAAGTGAGTTGTGGTGATCCGTGTTGGATCGGGAGGAGCTTGTAAAGGGTGTATTCTGTTTATTCCATTAGTGGAGGTTCTTAAGGATTGGACTCCAATCGTCCCGTAATTTTTTCCGTAAGGGTTTTCCACATAAAAAATCTTTGTATCTGCGATTGTGTTTGGTGTTTTTCGTTTGTGTGCTTTTGTTCGATTTTCTCGTAGGACTTTTTGGTTTAGGGGAACGGTTTTCGTGCTTTGATCCCAACAGAGTGGTATCAGAGCTTTGGGTTCAAAGAAGTGTCAGGAGTTGACAGTCAAACCATGAAGCAGAGATGGACGCGAAGCCGGTGCGTATGGTGAACCTGAACGGTACCAACTACCATTATTAGCAGAGAAAGATGAAGGATTTGTTGTTCGTCAAGAAGCTGCCGTAGAAGCATAGAAAAGAGGATATTGCTTTTAGTCCCACATCGAAAAGGAGAAGAAAAAAGGGCTCACTCCATTTATATATAGAGTCCCCTTCCCTCCTTTGAAAATGGCACCAACTTCCCTTCCCTCCTTCAAACTTGGACACTTCCTACTATGCACCTTCGGGTGCTAATTCGAAGAAGTCTAGGGCAGTGCGGGCCCAACATGCCCAGTCAACTGTCTAAGATGCTGACCGTCAGCGGGCACCGTTAACTGTTATACAGGCTCCTGATGGAAAGTTGTACAAAACCACCCGCGTCCAGTCCCCCAGGGCTAACAGACAGGATGGATCTCAAAAGTCTCCCTATAACGATCGAGAGCAGTGCTTTACTAGCCTCAGATCAGGGAGCAAATATGATGGTCCTAAAAGTCTTCCTACAACGATCGAGAGCAGTACTTTACTAGCCACAGATCAGGAAGCAAATATGATGATCCTAAAAGTCTCCCTACAATGATCGAGAGCAGTACTTTACTAGCCTCAGATCAGAAAGCAAATATGATGGTCCCAAAAGTCTTCCTACAACGATCGAGAGCAAGTGCTTTTACTAGCCAGAGATCAGGGAGCAAATATGATACCTACGCACTCGGGTGCTCGGGATACCCGGGCCCACAAAACAGATGCAAAGGTAGATCAATCTGCTCTCGACTTGCGAGAGGTGGTCATTCACAAACGCAAGGAGAGAAAAGCAACCTTGATGTGTGAGGAGCCCTTGCCAGGACATCACTGCACCCAAGTCACCATCAACTACTGCTGCCACAAGACAGTGGCCCCACCACCAAGGCGGTCTGTGTTTATGCGGATCATCACCCCATACGGCTAAGTGGACTCGAGCCACAGAAGCAAGGCTCTTGGAGATCCCATGCGGCCAAGTGAAACCAAGCCGCAGAAGGAATGCTCCTGGAGACCCCATGCGGCTAAGTAGATTCGAGCCGCAGAAGCAAGGCTCTCGAAGAACCCATGCGGCCAAGTGAAATCGAGCCGCAGAAGCAAGGCTCTTGGAGATCCCATGTGGCCAAGTAGACTTGAGCCGTAGGAGGAAGACTCTTCAAACTTCATGCGGCCAAGATGATCTGAGCCGCAGAAGGGAGTCTCTTGAAGACCTCATACGGCTAAGCCAATTTGAGCCGCAGAAGGAAGACTCCTGAGACCTCATGCGGCCAAGATGATCCGAGACGCAGAAGGAAGACTCTTGAGATTTTATACGGCCAAGCCGATCCATGCCGCAGAAGAAAGACTCTTGGTACCGTATGCGGACAAGTTGATCCGGGCCACAAAAGATTGATTTTACTCTGTTGTGGGGGGTATACATGGCAATTTGACCAAGTCTCAACCACCCAGATTTGCTACAACAAAATCTCAACAACCCCCACCAGCTGGCAGCCCAAGATCGAGTCTTTGTGTACTGTTATAGACACGTGGCCACGTGGCCCTTTATGCGGCCCAAAATTTGTTATTGTAGGAATCACTATAAATAGCAGGGTACGACACCCATGCTAAAGGCTGGCAACCTACGAAGGGTAATCTCTTCAAGAGCAAGGATCGTATCAGATAGTCCAAGGAGTAAGGCATAGTTGCTACACTTTCCCGAGCCTCCATCGTTACCCTCCAGAATCAAAAACTAAACAATTGTACTTAGATTATTTCCTAGGATTTCTTTCTAGGCTTTCTCTTGTACAAGCGAGTTTGCAATCAAGTTCAATTCCTCTGTAATTCTTGTTCTTGATATTTAATGGCAAACATGATGGCGACTCTGCTGGGGACATCCTTCTCCTCTGATGAGAACTTGGTGACGCAATCTGACGTGTCCAAGCTCGGCTCTACGCAGCAAATGATCGTGGTTCATTTTGACCAACGAGCATTCGAAGAAATGCTCTCTGAAGGGAGTGCCAGCCCGTCACAGAAGCGAGCCAACTCAAAGAGAACCTGCAGGACGTCGAAGCCCAAAACTGTTGCCCCCGACCAGGTTCTCGAAGAAGCTCCTTCTGCGGCCCAAGACGGTGATCAAAGCTCTTCTGCGACCTTGCTTCCGACCGCGGAGAACCCTATTGTCTCCAAATCCAGCAAAAGAAAATACTACAATACTGAGTTTTTGGGGGCACATAGGAAATCCATGCGGACGAGTAAGAGGTCGCTTAAGAGAGATGAGCAGTCTGCATATGCGGCAACCAACTCTGGCCGCAGGCGGATGCCCATGCGACAACCAACTCTGGCCGCAGGTAGATGGCTCATGCGGTAGCCAACTTTGGCCGCAGGCAGATGGCCCATACGGCAGCCAATCCTGGCCACAGACAAGGTGTCTCATGCGACCCTGTCAGAAGCTCTGTGTTTGACCGTCTCTCATGCGGGCCCGACTCCATACGACCAATTGAGAATATGGTATATTCCAATTTGGACTCTTCTTATTATGCACCTTAAGGTGCTAAATCGAAGAAGTTTAGGACAGTGTAGGCCCAACAAGTCTAGTCAACTGTCCAAGTTGCTGACCGTCAGTGGGCACCGTTAACTGTTATACGGGCTCCTGATGAAAAGTTGTACAGAACCACCCGCATCCAGTCCCCCAGGGCTAACAAACAAGATGGGACTCTAAAGTCTCCCTCTAACGATCGAGAGCAAGTACTTTTACTAGCCTCGGATCAGGGAGCAAACATGATACCTATGCACCTATGTGCTCGGGATACCCAAGTCCACAAATTGGATGCAAAGGTAGATCAGTCTGCTATCGACTTGTGAGAGGTGATTACTCACGAATGTAAGGAGAAAGAAGCAACCTTGGCATGTGATGAGCCCTTTTCGGGACGTTGTTGCACCCAGGTCATCATCAACTGCTGCTGCGACAAGTCAGCAGCACCTGAAGATCGGTAGTCTATTTTTCAAGACTGCACCAGCCAGCACCTGTCCGACAACAACTTGAGGAACAGGGGCAAATCTCGAAAGATGAGGAATTTTCTTTCGCCTCCTGTAATTCAACTCGAAAGGTTCTTCTCCGTAGGGGAGGAAAGAAGACAGGCTATTCCAGCCTGGCAATCTCAGCCAGCACTACAAGGAAACTCTCGTCTGGAGGGTTGGCACCGACAGCCACAAGGGGCGTCTACCTTGGCACTCGATCCATAAAGAAGCTCCCAATACCTGGGAGTACATCCTCGACCTCCATGGGGGTAGATGAAGCCAGGGGTAGCAGTCCCCTCAATATATACGACAATCCAGTGTTCCAAGAGCATACACAGGGGGTAGCAATCTACTAGAATTATGCAACAGACATGGACGTCCCTGAGGGTGACCGCCTTCGCCAAGACGATGTAGCTTCCTGCGCAGGGGGTAGCACCCCTTTTGAGTCCGAGGAAGAGGACATTCTGACGTTCCTCGACGATTTTTCTGTACGAGGATACGACACGGAGAGCACTTCTTCTACGGTACCTTCCACGTCTATCTACGTGCGGACGGTCTTTATGGCCGACGATGACCATGAAGGACCTACTGATCGGCAACGTCTAGAAGTACTTGAAGCCATGCTCCTGTCCCTGGTCAAGTTAGTAGACGAAATCAAAGCCGCCTTGCCGACTCAACCGACAAAGACGCCTGGATAAACAAGCTTGGGACCCGCAGCCAACACAGACTCCAATACGACCGCTCCTCCTTTGGATGACAATCCTCTAGGAGCATCCAATCTGTCAGCTACAGACGAAGCTAAGGAGGCAAGGAGGGAAGTCCAGGAGCTTCGAGCAATGTTCAATGCCCGAGACTCCTTCCGGGACCTCAGAATGTAGCAACCATATCCCGTTGCGTAGAGAGATGTTCCTTTTCCGCCATGGTACAAACCGTTTCATATTGATTCGTATGACGAAAAGACCTCCGCTAGTCGGTACATGACGTATTTTGAAGTCACAACAGACCACTTACCGCATAGCGATGCCATCCTCACGCGATTATTCATCGGAGCATTGGAGGGGATCGCGTTCGACTGGTACCGCAACCTTCCGGACAACTGCATCCATTCTTTTGAAGGCTTCAAGCACATGTTCCTAGAAGAATTCTACGAAGTGGGGTACGATGTGACAATGTCGTCTCTGATGGACGTTGCTCAGAGGAAAGGGAGCTAACAATGAACTATATTAAGCAGTTCCGTCAAACTGCAATGAGATTGCCCCAAGGCAATCCCGAAAGCTCCTTGATTGAAATCTGCCAGAAGAATTTGCTCCCCGCAATCAGTCTTTGGATGGCGAAGATCAGTTTAGGGATTGGACAACTTTTATCATAAGCTCCACCAGTATGGAGACGAAGTTAAAGAAGGCTCGCCAGCTGGGATTACACATTTCGAATGGAGAGGACAAAGGCAAACATCCTGGTACTACCCCCAATAACAACAACACTGGCGGCACCTCCAATAACCGGGACAATAAAGGCAAACAGGCCATGGTCGCTGGTACGACCAAGAAGCCTGAACAAAAGCAGGCAGAAGCTCAGTGGCCCAAGGTGAATTACTCATTCAAAGATAGTCAGGTCAAGCCTATCTTCGACATGCTCTTGCAAGGGGACATGATCTAACTCCCTCCACCAAGGTACGAGCCTCGAGCGGCGGAGATGGAGGATCCAAAATATTGCCACTTCTACCGCTATCTTCATCATTCCACTCATGGCTATTTTCAACTAAAGCGGTACATACAGAGTCTTATCAACTCCAAAGCTCTGTCCCTAGATTTTAAAGAGGTAACCGTGGCGGCAAATATGGTATCAATCCAGTTCGGTGACTTCTCCCCAACAAATACTCAAGACGGGATAATACCTATCTCCCGGGCAACGAAGGAGGTTACTAATCTTCCCTCCGTCCGGGACCAAATGACTGGCTTGGTACCTCTCACCACGTCACGAGAAGAGGTCATGTGGGTGCACCCAGACTTAGTACCCGAAGTTACTCAGGCGACGTCATCTCCAGCCAATAAGAAGAAGGACAGGAAGTCCAGATCCTGCCATACAATTTCAACCGAAGCTGAGGAGGCGGCGGCCGTTATTACCCGGTCTGGGGCACAAGTCCAGCCCACTCCGGGTAGTTCATTCGAAGACCCCCAGCCAGCAACGTTGTCTGCCACTGATGTTTCGGGGCCATCTCAGCCTCTACCGGCGGACAGGTCCAAGCCGAAAGAAACTCGCTTCGACAGGCCGCTCCATAAGGATGCACCTCAGGGATTGGAGAGACCTTACAACTTTGACATATTAGCACAACTGGCTAATACGCCAACAAAGTTGTCGTTATACGAGCTCCTAAGGCTCTCCAAGGATCTTCGTGTCGCATTAAGCGAAGCACTCCAGAATGTCGACGCCTACTTAGCCCAGGTCAAACATACAGGGGAAGGCTCGTCAGCAGATCTCCAGGGTAGCAATTGTGCAGACGCAATGCCCAACATCGTATTCACCCGATATGACATGTTGATCAAGACCAACTTGCATGATCGCCCCTTGTACTACACTGGATACATAGGTGACGTCAAGGTGGATCGGATGTACATCGATCCTGGCTCGTCGATAAGCATCATCCCAAAAATCTTGCTTCAAGTCCTCGGCATCGCTATACACCGGCTAGCGGCGACCAATACTGCCATTAGCGGTTTTAACTCGGGAATGAGCTATCCTTTAGGAAAGATCCGATTGAAATGTCAGATCGGCGACCTGAGGACAGAGGTTACCTGCTACGTCATAGATTCTGATACGTCCTACAATATTCTCTTAGGGCGTCCGTGGATATATGACTATATGATCGTGCCATCCATACTCCACCTGTACTTCAAGTATGTCAGTAAGCATGGCTTCGTGAAGACTGAATTTGCCGACATCGATCCCTTCAAAGAGGTTGAGTCTTATTATTCTTCGGAGGCTTGTCTATATGAGGAATCCAAGAAGCATATAACTGACGAACTGGAGGCCATCACAGGGCGAGAGGAACCCTTAAGAATTTATCTTCAGGCCCATAAACCGGGCAAAGCCGCACCCCTTGTCGCAACTTTGCATAAAGAGGTGTCCGGTTCTTCCGCCCCAGCAGCGCAGTCGGAACCGATGGTCATCCGACTCCCAAGGTCCAGCCAGGAGCCAAAATCCGTCATAGGGCCGATGGTGATCCGATTGCCAAAATCCAATCAAAGGCGACCGGAAGATGCGAGGCCCTCTGGAGAGCCGATGGTGATCTGATTGCCAAGATCCAATCAAAAGCAATCGGAAGACACGAAGTCCTCCGCCGAGGCGATGGTTATCCGTCTTCCCAACTAACGGACAGGGTGGGTCTCAAAAGTCTTCCTACAACGATCGAAAGCAGTGCTTTACTAGCCTCAGATCAGGGAGCAAATATGATGGTCCCGAAAGTCTCCCTACAATGATCGAGAGCAGTGCTTTACTAGCCTCAGATCAGGAAGCAAATATAATGGTCCCAAAAGTCTCCCTACAACGATCGAGAGCAGTGCTTTACTAGCCTCAGATCAGGAAGCAAATATGATGGTCCCAAAAGTCTCCCTACAACGATCGAGAGCAGTGCTTTACTAGCCTCAGATCAGGGAGCAAATATGATGGTCCCAAAAGTCTTCCTACAACGATCGAGAACAAGTGCTTTTACTAGCCTCAGATCAGGGAGCAAATATGATGCCTACGCACTCGGGCACTCGGGATACCTGGGCCCACAAAACAGACGCAAAGGTAGATCAATCTGCTCTCGACTTACGAGAGGTGGCCATTCACAAACGCAATGAGAGAAAAGCAACCTTGATGTGTGAGGAGCCCTTTCCAGGACATTACTGTACCCAAGCCACCATCAACTACTGCTGCCACAAGACAGTGGCTCCACCACCAAGGCGATCTGTGTTTATGCGGATCATCACCCCATGTGGCTAAGTGGACTCGAGCCGCAGAAGCAAGGCTCCTGGAGATCCCATACGGCCAAGTGAAACCAAGCCGCAGAAGGAAAGCTTCTGGAGACCCCATGCGGCTAAGTAGACTTGAGCAGCAGAAGCAAGGCTCTCGAAGAACCCATGCGGCCAAGTAAAACTGAGCCACAGAAGCAAGGCTCTTGGAGACCCCATACGGCCAAGTGGACTTGAGCCGCTGGAGGAAGACTCTTCAGACTTCATGCGGCCAAGATGATCCGAGCCGCAGAAGGAAGTCCCTTAAAGACCTCATGCGGCCAAGCCAATTTGAGCCACAGAAGGAAGACTCTTGAGACCTCATGCGGCCAAGATGATCCGAGCCGCAGAAGGAAGGCTCTTGAGATTTCATGCTGCCAAGCCGATCCAGGCCGCAGAAGAAAGACTCTTGGTACCGCATGCGGCCAAGTTGATCCGGGCCGCAGAAGATTGATTTTACTCTGTTGTGGGGGGGACACATGGCAATTTGACCAAGTTCCAACCACCCAAATTCGCTACAATAAAATCTCAATAACCCCCACCAGCTGGCAGCCCAAGATCGAGTCCTTATGTGCTGTTATAGACACGTGGCCACGTGGCCCTTTATGCGGCCCAAAATCTGTTATTGCAGGAATTACTATAAATAGCCGGGTATGACACCCATGCTAAAGGCTAGCAACCTACAAAGGACAATTTCTTCAAAAGCAAGGATCGTGTCAGATAGTCCAAGGAGTAAGGCAGAGTTGATACACTTTCCCGAGCCTCCATCGTCACCCTCCAGAATCAAAAACTAAACAATTGTACTTAGATTGTTTCCTAGTATTTCTTTCTAGGCTTTCTTTTGTATAAGCGAGTTTGCAATCAAGTTTAATTCCTCTGTAATTCTTATTTTTGATATTTAATGGCAACCAACTGCATTTTCTAGTATTTGTGTCCGAGAAGCCCAGTGACAAATTCGATGAGGACTGGAACTTCGAGCATATACAGGTGCGTGGGTACATACAGCAGTTCATCGACGAGAATGTGTACAACCACGTTGCCAATATTGAGCACACGAAGGCGCTATGGGAGAAGCTGGAATCTTTGTACGCAAAAAAGACTAGGATAAACAAACTGTTCCTGATCCGGATAATGATGGGTCTGCAGTACAAAGATGGAGCGTCCATTACGGATCACTTGAGTGAGTTTCAGGGTATGGTGGACCAGCTATCCTCGATGGGAGTCAAGTTCGACGACGAGGTTCAGAAACTTTGGTTGCTATGTACATTGCCAGACTCGTGGGAGACCGTACGAGTATCTATGATCGCTTCTGCTCCAGAAGGCGTGGTCAGTCTAGAGTTTGCCAAGAGCAGGGTATTGAATGAAGAGATGCAGAGACGTTCTCAGGGTACTTCATCCACATTCCACCACTCAGAGGTGCTAGTTTCAGAGAGCCACGGAAGGGGCAAAAGCATGGATCCAGGTGGTGACAGAGACAAGAGTAGGGAAAAGTCCAAGAGTTGATACGAGGACTCAGAGTATTACTATTGTGGCAGAAGGGCCACATCAAGCGGAACTGTTTCGCTTGGAAGAAAGAGAAGAAGGGCGACAAGGGAAAGCAAAGTGAGAACACTACAGTGACGGCCTCGGCACATGGAGGCGATGTAATCGTCGAAGGTGATGAGGTTGTCATGAACCTCACCTGCTATGACAATTTATGGCTGGTGGACTCAGGTGCTTCAGCGTACGTATCTCATAATCGGGCACTACTTGCCACTTACAAAATAGGCGAATGTGGAGTATTGAAGATGGGCAACGAAGATGTGTCGAAGGCGGTTGCCATTGGAGATGTGAATTTGAGGATGAAGATGGGTGCAATTATTGTTCTCAAAGATGTCCGTCATGTCCATGATATCCGTTTCAATCTGGTGTCGGTTATAAGGTTGGATTACGAGGGTTTCTTCAATCTCTTCGGGAACGGTCAGTGAAAGCTTTCCAGAGGTTCGATAGTGATTTTCAGAGGAAGCAAGAAGTCCGAACTCTACTATATGAAAGAGAACACACAGGGGGCACATGAGGTGAACACAATCAGTGATGCGTCTACCGAGTTATGGCACAGAAGGCTCGACTATATCAGCAAAAATGGGATGAGCTACTTACTGAACATGAAGGTGATTCCAGGGCTAAAGTCTACAAAATTGGAGAGATGCACGTACTGTTTTGCGAGAAAGCAAAATAGAGTGTCTTTCCAAGGTCACCCAAGTTCGAGGAAGGCGGCGTTGCTTGAGTTGATTCACTCGAATGTCTGTGGTCCTATGAAGGTAAAATCTATTGGAGGTGCTTTTTATTTTGTGATATTTATTGATGATTGTTCCAGAAAGGTTTGGGTCTATGCCTTAAAGATCAAAGATTAGGTGTTGCCCACTTTCAAAGAGTTTCAGGCCTCTGTTGAAAGGGAGATGGACAAGAAGCTGCTATGTGTTCGGTCCGACAATAGCGGTGAGTATATTGGTCCCTTTGATGCTTATTACAGAGAACAAGGGATACGACACCAGAAGACTCTACCAAAGACACCGCAGCTCAACGGTGTAGCAAAGCGCATGAACATGATGCTGATAGAGAGGGTACGGTGTTTGCTGTTAGAAGCAAACTTGTCGGGCAACAATTGGGGTGAGGCACTTTATACAGCTGCTTATGTTATTAATTTCTTTCCTAGTGCTCTTTTGTAGGGTGATGTGTCATATAAAGTATGGTACGATAAAGAGCTGTCATATAATCACCTTAGAGTGTTGATTTTTAAGGCCTTCGTGCATATACCGAAGGACGAGAGATCCAAGCTTGAGCCGAAGACGAGGTGATGCATCTTTGTCAGCTACGATCGGGATGTGTTTGGCTATAGACTCTATGACCCCATGGGAATAAAGCTCTACAGAAGTAGGGACGTGGTATTCGTCGAGGATCAGACCATGACCAACACTCAGGATTCTGAGATATCTTTTGAGGCTGAGGAATTACCTGATTTAGAGTCATTTTGCTTCGAGCAGTTTCCAGAGTACATCGCAGAAGATCCAGTTATGGGAGAGCTAGTATATGGAGTTGCTCCCAACCTTGATCATCAGCCTGCTGATGGTGGTCAAGGTAACCCTCAAGAGGATGAGCATACCGGAGAGGTAGTTCCTGAAGGGGATGAGGCTGTTGATATATAGCCAGCACCAGAGCTTCCGTTGAGGAGGAGTGACAGAGAGCGTCGACCATCTACGAGATACTCACCAGATGAGTATGTGCTATTGACTTACGGAGGAGAGCCCAAAAGTTTCGTAGAGGCTATGAATGACGAACATATGCAGGAGTGGATGGTGGCTATACAGGAGAAAATGAGTTCCTTTCAAGCCAACTCCACTTATGATCTGGTGCTGTTGCCAAAGGGCAAGAAGGCTTTAAGAAATCGATAGGTGTTCAGAGTGAAGCAGACAGATGATGCTACAAAGCGAGTCTGGTGGTTAAAGGCTATGGTCAGCGGAAGGGCATAGATTATGATGAGATCTTTTTGCCAGTTGTCAAACAATCGTCTATTCGGGTGGTGCTAGAATTGGCAGCCAATTTTGATTTAGAGATCGAACAGATAGACGTGAAGATGACATTCCTCCATGATGATCTAGAAGAGGAGCTGTATATGGAGCAGCCAGAGGGATTCTGTGAGAAGGATAAGTCACACTTAGTTTGTCGGTTGAAAAAGAGCTTGTATGGTCTGAAGCAGGCTCTAAGGCAGTAGTACAGGAAGTTTGAGTCATTTATGGGGGAGCATGGTTATGCACGGACGATGTTAGATCACTATATATTCATCAGGTACTTTGCCGAGGATGATTTTATCATTTTACTTCTCTATGTTGATGATATGTTACTAGTGGGTCAAAATGCCACTAGGATAGCGGAGTTGAAGTGCCAACTGGGCACAGCCTTCTCTATGAAGGGTTTGGGCGCATCAAAGACTATTCTTGGGATGAAGATCAGCTCCAAGAGAAAGAATCCAAGTTACTACACTTGTCCCAAAAGAAGTACATTTACCGGGTACTTCAGCATTTCGGGATGGACGGGTCGAAGAAAGTAAGTAACCCCCTTGTGGCTCACTTTAAGTTCACTGAGGAGCTGTGTCCATCTACCGAGGATAAGAAGGAAGATATGGAGCGGGTTCCATATGCTTCACCTATAGGAAGTCTTATGTATGCTATGGTGTGTACGAGGCCAGACATCGTTCACGCAGTTGGCACAGTTAGCAGGTATCTTTCTAATCCTGGAAGGGTACATTGGAGTGCGATCAAGTAGATCCCATGATACCTTCAGGGCATTATCGATTAAAGACTTTCTTTTGGTGGTGACGAGCCGAAGCTGGTTGGGTATACCGATGCTGATATGGCTGGAGATGTAGACACGAGGCGATCGACTTCGGGCTATGTGATGATGATTGTTGGGAGAGCAGTATCGTGGCAGCCACGGTTGCAGAAGTGTATTGCATTGTCGACGACAGAGGCAGAGTACATTGCGGTGATGGAGGCTTGTATAGAGTTGCCTGTAGATAAAAAGTTGCTACAGGAAGTGGAGCTGAAGCAATAACAGTATACTTTGCTTTGTGATAGTCAGAGTGCCATTCACCCTATGAAGAACCAGACATTTCATAGTCATATTGAGACTCGGTATCATTGGATAAGGTATGTGGTTGAGAAGAAGGACACGGCGCTTGAGAAGGTCCACACTGATGACAATGGAGTGGACATGCTCACGAAGGTTCTACCAAAAAAGTTTGAGTACTGCAGGCAGATCGTCGGAATGACGAGTTCCTCCACCTAGTTGTGCATGAGAGATTTGTTGGAGTGGGTGGGGTTTCCAACCTATATGGAGAATACCCCGGAGTGCGACGAGCGTCATCCATGTGTCGGAGAAGCTTGGGGAGTGCATGGATCCTATTTTGGAGTTAACATATATGGTAAGAAAATATATGATTGGATTTCTATATTTACTTTGATTATATATTTACGATTGGATCCTTCATATAGTAGTTTTCCATATAATTGAGCTTCCAATTATGGCAAGCCAATTATGATTGGATTTCTACTAATATATGATTGATGCATATTGGAAGTTTTTATATATATTGGCCTTCCATGTATAGATTACCAAGGGCTTATAAAAGGGTGATACATGCGAGTTGAAAATCATCTAAAAACAAAAGTGCTTTACAATATTTGAGAGAGAGAGGATTAAGGATTATTGTGAATGAGAGAGTGCTTCGAATAATTTTTCGGCATCTCTTGTTCTTCGGAGTCTGCAATCAAAATTTCTTCTTTCAAGTGAGTTGTGGTGATCCGTGTTAGATCGGAAGGAGCTTGTAGAGGGTATATTCTGTTTATTGCATTAGTAGAGGTTCTTCAGGGTTGGACTCTGATCGTCTCATGATTTTTTCTGCAAGAGTTTTCCACGTCAAAAATCTTTGTATCTGCGATTGTGTTTGGCATTTTTGGTTTATGTGCTTTTGTTCGGTTCTTTCGTAGTACTTTTGGTTTAGGGGAACAGTTTTTGTGCTTTATTCCCAACATGGTCGAGGCTGTTCACGAGCGTCGAAGAGTCTGCACACACAGTCAGATGCACCATAATATCGAGGATTCGTCGGGATGTACGAGAGGAGTTGTTATGATCAGGGAGGTCGTTGGAAGCCGCGGTGGTGATAGCGAGGAGGTCATTCGGTCGCGTGCAAAA
>JANAVB010021481.1:27500-36202 GCA_029216955.1 Iris pallida
ACTCTACAAATCGATCTAAAATTTTGTTTTCTTTGCATTTAGGGCTAGATCTAGGAGTCCCCTAACACGTATCGGTCTATGTATTCATGTGTTTGTTGAAATGTCGCAAAGGGAAATAAATTGTTGTTTTTGAATAGTGATTGAATGGGAATGTTGATTTATACATGTTTATAGCATTCGTGTCCTACTGAGCACATTTCTGGACACGTTCGTGTCCAAATTTAGACACATACGCATGCACGAGGCCCCGGAGCGCTGCCCTGCTGCTCGGGTGCCATTGCGGATACGATACGGTGACTCAGGTCACGAAATTCGGTGGACACGTTCTTCTAGTTACTGACACAACACCTACAAAGTTTCATGGGTTCTTGTTTAGTGTGCATGGAGAAAACCTATGTGCACTGGTCGTACTGGCCGCGCGCGCGCACTATGCACGCGTGGAATTTAACTACTGACAGGCCCTAAATTTGACACGACACGAGACGTGGACACATTTTAGGCACCCTAGGACCTAGCCCTAGTCCTGGCGAACCTAGGGACACGTCCACGTGGCACGAAGTGATACGAGTCGTGTCCACGAGTCGACTGCATCGCAGCACGATGCAGTCTGTGCACGCGAAGTGTCTGTGCGTGTTTCATGACTTGGACACGCCGTGTCCAGTCGTAGAGACACGTGGGGACTCGTGTGGACTCTGGACAGTGTACGACTCTACCCTGACCTATTTTGCATGTATTCCATTTCATTTTCGAATTCAAATTGAAATTTCCTATTCTTACTGATACTGTGTTCAGCTGTGAGTGATTTCAGAGTTTAATGTTAATTAAATTGTTAAATAATGTAAATTGATATCCAATTTATAATGTCTATATGTATGTACATGCCTGAGAATTAGGTCTACATCTCTGAGTTTATAGGTTATGCATTGGGTTCAATTTTGGATTCGAAATTAGGTTCAAGTGTACACTGAGACAGGGAATTCCTGAGATTGCATTGCCTTCATGACCAAGTCGATATCCACATCACACTGTCACACCACTCATTGACATGTACATCACTCAAACTCCTGAGGACTTGTATTGTTAACTGAGTTGATTTTTCTCTGAGTTTTAATGCACTTAGTTGTAAACTGTTTTTCCAGAGATTGACACACATTACACTGTTTAAAATATGAGAATGTCTGTGCACTCATTCACACCTTGACACATACATTGCACACTATTTTAACCCTTTAATCTGAACATTATGTCATGTTAACACAACCACACACAACTGCCATGTACCTGAGAACAGTCTCTGTGTGTACTGTTCTCCTTGTTTACTGAGTAATGTATTTTGGTTAGTAGTGGATTAATTCCTGTTTATGGGATTTAACCTGAGTTAAGGTTATATATGTTAATGTTTGGGCTATATGTGTCAGGCTGGTATATACCAGAGGGTACAGGGAGTTCAGGAGTGAGGGTATGAGTATCCTATTGGGGTTGGTTTTAGAGTTAGGATATGGGAATCGGGTGTGATGTGAGGATAGAGCAAATATCAAATTATTAGTTAGTATCAGTCATGTGGACTGATTTGGGTTTCACTTGTGGTGTTCGAATAGGGAGTGAGGGGATGATTTAGAGTTGTCTGCTCTATAGCAGAGATAAATGGGTTAGGGTCATGTTTAAATCAGTTAGTGTCTCTAGTATATGGGTTCAGTTTTAGCTTTATGAGTGAATCAGATCTTCTCCAGGAGTTTGACGTCCTTAGTTTGGTCAGAGATCCACTGTGCATCAGATACCACATGTCCTCCCTAGAATCGAGTCTTGTTCACTATAAAATTTGAAATGTTCTGCCCTGCCTTGCATACCCTTACATTTGGGGTCTTATTACCTTCATTGTTTTGCCTGCATATAGGATTAGTCGATTATCAGATAGGTAGTTGGTGTCCTGCACTCCTTCACTAATCACATGCTCTATATAACCTTATTGGTTCAGTCCACACCTTGTAGTCTCAAGTATGGACTATTGGTATCAAATGTTTTGGTAGCAGTCCTTGACACTTGAACATTTCTTTGTACTATCCATGTTGCCCTTGCCAAAGTGCATTAAGTCCAGTCCCTGTTCAAGAGAATGCTCAAGTTGTGGATACTTGGTATCCTTCACATATTTTAGAGTCCAGTCTTCATATATAATTTGTCATGTATCCAATGTTCAGACTTTCCATTTTTCAGACCTATAATTGAATATACATATCACTGCAAACACTCAATTAACCATTGCACCTCAATTATACTGCCACTAGACCAAATCTTGCATTCACCCTTCCATCACCAGGTTACATACCTGCATTCCTTGGGTACCCCTCACCTATTGCTGCCCTGCCATGGTTGTCCAGAATTACATACATATATAGGTGGCTACACTTTATGACTCTCATGTTTACTTTATGCACATATGTGGGTTATGTCTAATATATATGTATGTGGCTATTATATGAGAGGTTAGAGTATTTTACATATGTAGATATATATGTGTTGAAGTGGTTGAGTCCTGGTTAAGGTTATGTGTATGTGTAATGTATATATGTGATATGTATATAAATATGATATAGGCCTTGTGGGTATACTAGGATATGTGATATGATATAGAGATTTTGACCAATAGTTGACCATTGACCCAAGATAGCCTTGTTGTTGACCTAGTTGACTAGATGTTTGACCAGGTTTGACTTAGAGTTGACTTTGACCAAGATTGGCCTAGAAATCATGTAGATTGCATCATGAACTTCATCTACTTCATTTTAAACATATTATAACCTGTACTGCTCTATTTAGGATATTGTGACTCCGGTGCAGGCATCTGATATTACACTACTCTTTTCAGAGTATCAGGCGAGTACATTTTGATAGTTCTCTCATTTATTTGTCAATTACTATACTTCAGTTCTAGTTAGTTGTATGCGATTCTCTGTTAAAACGTATGGATATTCTGGATTCATATATACGACACACTTTATTGTCTGGCCTCTATTACTGGAATCATTCTAGAATCATTTACTGGTATCATTATATTCTGGCTGGACTCATCTTGAATCATTGTGTCGGATTTCTGGATTCACTTGCTGGGAGGGAAAATACTAGAGTAAGACATGTAGACATACCCCAATTCTGGAATCATCCTATGCTGGAATCAAACTGGAATGATAGCCATCTCACACCCGGCCAGGTGTGTGATGTGCCGGATTACCTATAGCCGTTTGTATGTCGATCTCGGTATTTTAAAACACACTGCTAGAGTATAGGCTGGACTCACCCTGGAATCATTGATCACTATGACTGGGATCGTCCCTTACTAGATCATGTATTAGATTTGTCTTGTACTGGACTTACATTGGAGTTGCACTTGTCGACATTACTGTCTGGACTTATATTATATTACCCTGGTTCAGCTAGTTCTATTTTTAAAGTCTTTATTGCCATGATTCTTCTCTTGTTTAGTTACTTACTTTCCTTGCACTTTATCTGTCTTTCTTACCATCACCTGAATATAAACTGCCATGTTCATCAATACAACTGTCTATATCTGCTTTATAGTTCTCTATCATTTACTTGGATTTTCTTGATGAGTTGTACTCGTTCCTGTCCTGACTGGACCTGTTGTAAATTTTACAGATGATTGCCCTGAGGATACATGCCCTACATATTACGGACCAGGAGATGGCTTAGCTACCTATGTCCCCGACACTCAGGAGTGATCGGAAGATTAGCTAGTTGTTTTGTTTAGCTTTTATGTTTTAGAACTGGAGTTGTATATAAGTTGAGTTATGTAGTTGAGATTGTCAGATTATATTATTTAGTTGTTGGTTTATTTCTGTTATTTAGTCTTAGTTATGATCTTCTGTGCTATCATATCGTGCTTAGACTGTGATTGATATTATATTATATCTATACTTGTCCTCCGTTCGGAGTTGATATTTTGACAATATTATATAATTGCGTGATTGGTTGGTTAGATAGTGACCTAGAACAGCGTTCTACCGCCAACACTACGGCGTAGGCTGGGCGTTGTTACGCGCTCGTACCCTCACAGTGGTGCGGGTCGTGACACGTTTTTAGTGGTGGCCCATGCAGGTCGAGAGTCGCATTAGTGCGATATCGTGGTAGTACGGTGACTTAGTTGTACTGCTTCGAGCCTGCTATAGGATTGAGAGATAGGCTTTAACGGAGAGGCACTTAATCACAGTTAGGAAAAATTCTACTTCAATTCATGCCATCTATACATCTTGCTGATTTGTCTTCCTTGAAAATTTACTGTCCTCTTTGATTTATCGCTTCTATCTCAGTATTGATTCCTTGTTTGATCTGTCTCCAGGATGGTCGAGACTAGATCCCATCACTCTGGACCGAGGGATGCTGCAGAGGGGTCTGCCACCTCTCACTTAGCAGTAGTAGCCAGCTCCCGGTGCCGCAGCCCCGTCATGCCAGCCGGGGTAGGCTTTTAGCTGCTTTTGGAGGAGCCCCTCCACCAGCAGCAGGGCCCAGGCAGAGCCGGTGATTTCGGAGATGTTCCAGCAGCAGCCGCCTTCAGGATCCGTGGACACAGTCCAGATGTTCACTTTCTTCCAACAGTTAATGGAGGGCCAGCAGGCCCAGCAGCAGCGTCAGACTGCGGAGATTAGTCGGGGCATTGATTTGGCCCTGACAGTGGTTGAGAGGGTAGTAGCCCAGCCTCCAGTAGTTCAGCAGCCGCACCAGCCGAAGGAGAAGGGCATCCAGGATTTTCAGAAGATACACCCGAGGGATTTTCGGGGTACAGAGGGCATCCTGTACGCCGATGAGTGGATAGAGCAGATGGAGGAGATATTCAGATTGGCTGAGATTTCGACAAGGCTCCAGATAGAGGCAACAGCCAGCATGATACAGGATCTGGCCCGCACATGGTACCAGACCGACCCGAGGGTTGGTACGACAGGACAGACTTGGACAGCATTCAAGAAGCTGTTCAAGGAGAAGTTTTTCCCGGATGCAGCGCTAGGAGCCCTCGAGACCCAGTTCGAGGCCCTAGTCCAGGCGGTCAGTCCGTAGAGGAGTATGCAGGGGAGTTCTGCCATCTGAGCTGATTTGTCGAAGGGTTGTCTGAGGCGACGAAGGCCCGGAGGTTAAGGAAGGGACTGGTCAAGGAGGTGAAGTCCTATACCAAGAGCGCCTGCGGTACCACTTTTGAGGAGATCTTGGTGGGCTCCTCAGTAGAGGATATTTTGAGCTGAGGCTCAAGAAGGGACGGGACACTCACGGTATCAGCAGCAGCGGAGGCCAGGCCAAGAGGCCTCATGTGCAGATTCAGTAGACACAGGCACCAGTGGGAGTTCAGCAGGTGTAGCATCAGTATCGGGGTCAGGACCCGAAGGCGATCAGTTGTTCCTACTGCAAGAAGCCGAGACACATCTGGGAGCAGTGCAGGAAGAGGTTGAAGGTTTGCTATTTATGTGGGTCAGCTGCCCACCAGAAGATAGATTGTCCTATTTCACCTCCTTTTGTGGGGGCTAGGCCACCTGTAGCTCACACCAGAGGGGTAGAGCTTTTGCGATGGCAGCCGAGGAGATTGACGTTGCAGGTGATGGATTAGCAGGTTTGACCTTCTTATTCTTCCTTCCCACTTTCATGTGTTATTTCCCTTAGTACCTGCCAGGATATTGCTTATGATTGCTAGATGTGTAGCTACCCTGTTCGAGACTGTGGAATCACGACCAGTAGGATTGTGTTGCTTCGACTTTGATTGATTGGGGGTTTGGCCTAGTAAGGGTGCGATCATTTTAATTTCGAGGACGAAATTTTTCTAAGGGGGTAGGATTGTAACACCCAGTTTTTCAGATAAGGGTAATTTTGAAATTTTGTAATTATAATTATTATTTATTGATATTTATTTCACATTATGATTTTTGGTGATTTTTAATAATTTTTAAACTATTTAAAAACTGCCTTAAGTCATGACTTATGATTTTGACGTGCTGCTAGTAAAACCCTAGAGACTGCATGACCTAGAGCCTAACCATGTCATTAGGATGATTTAATTATCATTTTAGCCTAGGGGTAATTTGGTTGACTTATTTAAATTATTTGATGATTTATTGAATTGGTGAATTCTAGTTTGACTTTGACTTGTTGAGACCTAGTGGACTAGCCTAGAAGCTAACCCTAGCTATGGTAACCTTAGTCTAGCTTGAGTTAACTCATTTTAGTCATTAGAGATTAGTTTTAGAATGAGAGGATTAGTTTAAGCGGAATTATTTCATGGTTTGTGGTTTTAATGAAAGACTTGTGATTAAGGACTTAATGACTTGTGACTTGGCCCATGGCCCCTGATTTGACACCCTAACCCTAACCAAACCCTAAATGACCAGCCACATAGGGATCCCCACCCTATATAAACACTTATTCATTAGGGCTTGCCTTTTTTCATTATTTCAACACATTGGAAAAGAGAGGTATTTTTCCCCTTCCAAAAATCCCATAAGTTCATTTTATTCCTTTTTAATCCTAGTCTGCATTAGGACCTAATTTCTGTATGGTTATCATTTTGGAGGTTAATTTCAGTGGGATCAATTTGGAAACATTTGGCTAGCAAGGAAGAATCCCCTTTGGAGCTTTTTATGCTTTTTACACCTATAGGTAAAACTCCACAAATTGATCTAAAATTTATTTTCTTTGCATTTAGGGCTAGATCTAGGAGTCCCCTAGCTGTACCTCGAATTTGGGTAGATTTCGTGTCCGTTTGGTGTCCGTATCGGACACGTATCGTCTATGTATTCATGTGTTTGTTGAAATATCTCAATGGAAATAAATTGCTGTTTTTGAAAAGTGATTGAATGGAATGTTTATTTATACATGTTTATTGCATTCGTGTCCTACTGAGCACATTTTGGGACACGTTCGTGTCCAAATTTAGACACACACGCGTGCACGAGGCCCCGGTGTGCTGCCCTGCTGCTCGGGTGCCATTGCGGACACGACACGGCGACTCAGGTCATGAAATTCGGTGGACACGTTCTCCTAGTGACTGACACGATACCTAAAAGTTTCATGGGTTCTCGTTTTGTATGCACGGAGAAACTAACTCGCACTGGCCGCACTGGCCGCGCGTGCGTACTGTGCACGCGTGGAATTTAACCACTAACACGGCCCTAAATCTGACACGACACGAGACGTGGACACATTTCAGGCACCCTAGGACCTAGCCCTAGTCCTGGTGAACCTAGGGACACGTCCACGTGGCACGAAGTGACACGAGTCGTGTCCACGAGTCGACTGTATCGCAGCACGATGTATTCTGTGCACGCAAAGTGTCTGTGCGTGTTTCATGACTTAGACATGTCGTATCCAGTCGTGGAGACACATGGGGACTCGTGTGGACTCTGGACTGTATCGACTCTACCCTAACCTATTTTGTATGTATTCCATTTCATTTTCGAATTCAAATTGAAATTTACCATTCTTACTGATACTGTGTTCAGCTGTGAGTGATTTCAGAGTTTAATGTTAATTAAATTGTTAAATAATGTAAATTGATTCCAATTTATAATGTCTACATGTATGTACATGCCTGAGAATTAGGTCTACATCTTGAGTTCATAGGTTATGCATTGGGTTCAATTTTGGATTCGAAATTAGGTTCAAGTGTACACTGAGACAGAGAATTCCTGAGATTGCATTGCCTTCATGACCAAGTCGATATCCACATCACTGTCACACCACTCATTGACACATACATCACTCAAACTCCTGAGGACTTGCACTATTAACTGAGTTGATTTTTCTCTGAGTTTTAATGCACTGAGTTGTAAACTGTTTTTTCAGAGATTGACACACATTACACTGTTTAAAATATGATAATGTATGTGCACTCATTCACACCTTGACACATACATTGCACACTATTTTAACCTTTAATCTGAAATTATGTCATGTTAACACAGCCACACACACTGCCATGTACCTGAGAACAGTCTCTGTGTGTACTGTTCTCCCTGTTTACTGAGTACTGTATTTTTGTTAGTAGTGGATTAATTTGTTCAGGGATTTAACCTGAGTTAAGGTATATATGTTAATGTTTGGGCTATATGTGTCAGGCTGTATATACCAGAGGGTACATGGAGTTCAGGAGTGAGGGTGTGAGTATCCTATTGGGGTTGGTTTTAGAGTTAGGATATGGGATTCGGGTGTGATGTGAGGATATAGCAAATATCAGATTATTAGTTAGTATCGGTCATGTGGACTGATTTGGGTTTCACTTGTGGGTTCAAATAGGGAGTGAGGGATGATTTAGAGTTGTCTGCTCTATAGCAGAGGTAAATGGGTTGGGGTCATGTTTAAATCAGTTAGTGTCTCTAGTATATGGGTTCAGTTTTAGCTTTATGAGTGAATCAGATCTTCTCCAGGAGTTTGACGTCCTTAGTTTGGTCAGGGATCCACTGTGCATCAGATACCACATGTCCTCCCTAGAATCGAGTCTTGTTCACTATAAAATTTGAAATGTTCTGCCCTGCCTTGCATACCCTTACATTTGGGGTCTTCGTTACCTTCATTGTTTTGCCTGTATATAGGATTAGTCGATTATCAGATAGGTAGTTGATGTCCTGCACTCCTTCACTAATCACATGCTCTATATAACCTTATTGGTTCAGTCCACACCTTGTAGTCTCAAGTATGGACTATTGGAATCAAAT